>JAUTBT010053564.1:0-15567 GCA_032361225.1 Lepetodrilus schrolli | reverse complement strand
CAAGACCAAGGATGATAACTGCATTACCACTCTACAGACATCGCATCCTATCAATATCGCGTCAGAAAGGTAACTTTTGCGTACATTGATGCCGGGTCACCGGGGCGGGATTTGAACCTGGAACATTTGGCTCCAAAGTCCAACTGTTCTACCACTGCGCTACCACCCGCCCCGGATGAAGCTTAACTCCAACAATAAAGTTACAGAGGCCCCCATCAGCCACATGAGTTCGGTGATAGAATAGTTTGAAAAGTTGATTTACATTTGTTAAATGAGAGAAATTCAAAGCATTGCTGTCTCTTAGACATCGTATTTTGAATAAACTGTTTCGCGTGCACTGTCAGAATACAAGGTTTAGCTTTGAATTTCCCGCAAGACTATTTAATATTTATTTTTAACCAACCGGAAGAGAGAACATGCATTGGGTCCTTCCGTCTACACACCTAGGATGATTCTTTTTATATCTAATTTTTTTTTTAACATAAATTACTTTCTTCTTCCTTTTTAGATATGGAATATCTATAATATTTATTAAATTAATGTTTACCTTTCTATCACCGAACCCCTGTGACATCAGCATCACTACCGTCGCTCGAATAGTTGAAGTATTTTGGGGACTGCTGAGAAAATACTCAAAGAATGGCTTTTAGGCCTGCAACAATAGATAGAAAATATTAAAGATTAATTATTTAAATAAATTCATTGTACTTTCAGCACTTCATGTTGTGATAAAATTACAATGAAATGGTTCATCTTAAATATTATACATGTTAATGGAAAACAAATACATATTGTAAAGAAACATATCCAAATTAATTAATGTTATTCAACAGTAATATGTGATAATGTTATCCTAGTCTTCAAAAGCATTTCTATAAAAAAAAATATTGCATTATCAGCTATTTGCTATTATGCTTCATGCTATACTTTATTTTTTGCATTGATCTGCACATTAATAATTAATTATAGAATATTACATTTTACACAAATGAAAAGAGTTTCAATTTCTCATGAGCATGCCAATATATCGATTTTCAAATGGTAGAAAAAATATCCCAAGTACATGTACCATTTATTAATATATCTTTGGTAATTGATGTCATTCAGATTGGATACACATCACAGATCATGAATCACTTTAAATATTGTTTACATTCCTCTTAGTTTTGGAGATATTAAAGAATAGATGTTTATATTTTTCCTGAATCTGAAGTGTGTATTCTTGCTATATAGTGACTGAGGGTACACCCTTTTGAGTGCCTGTAGCTCACTTGGTAAATTTGTAATTGAACTGAATGTATTTTCTATGATAGTGTAATTGCAGGTAGATGTTGCTGGCTGCATGGTATTAATTTAAAAACAAACAAAAAATTAGGGTGCTATGCCTCAGACCACAATTACGTCACTTCCTCGTTGAGCAACTTGTCGAAGTGACATCATAGTAACATCATAGTGCTATGATAGCAATGTCAATGAAAGCGCCCGTAAAATATTGACAACTCCCCAACATACTCATGAGTCAAGAAATTACAATTTTACCAAAGCATACGCTCTGAAGAAAGGTTTCCATATTCGCGACAGGGTGGTGAGATACCCCTACCAATCAAATTGCAGCCAATTTGAAATTTAAAAAAAATATGATTCCGTTCAATTTGTGGTCAGATTGAATTCAATATCTGGCACTTGAAAGGATTATATTAATTTCGTAGAGCACTCGGCTCACTTTCGGAACTGTATACAGACTGTATTTCAGACGTTGTCCCATCGATATAGTTGGGTGTCCTGCACAGGAAACCTCCAGGACACCCGACGCATCCTGAAGGAATCCGTTAAAATGATCTCAAGTTATTTTTTGCTGAGGGAGGAAAGCGGAAATAGCGGGTTATTGATTGTTTGTAAAAGTACCAATCGTAAACATTACGCGACATCTCGGGTATAGCTGAGGATGTCGCTTGGCCAATGACAGAATGTAGAAGTAAGTACATGTGCCCCCGTGTCCGGACGAGAACACCTGACGTGGATGCTCACCAGGACACTCTAGATGAAAGTGTCCTGACAGTATATGGTGTCCTGGTGACATCTTATTTTTAGGTCTTTTTTCTTGCTGTGTAGGTTGCGGGAAAATGTGAGTGGACTCGAATTGTGCGAGGGATTTCGAATGGATGAAATATGGAAACCTTACATCTATGTCCGAGTGATTCTTGGAGCAAATCTGAAATGACGCGGAGATGTTCCGATTCAATATATAGTGTATAGTATGACAGAGGTAGAAAATACAAATATAGAGTTTGCTTACAAATAAACATCCAGGTTCACAGTTCGGCTTCTAGTCAGGTTGACAAACAATGTTGGTGAGACTAACTGCCCATGGTGCTACATAATATCTTCTTCCAATGCATCTGTACGTTCGTGAAGAGTACCTGGAGCCTGTAGACATTTCGAGATTCTTAGTTGCTAAGATAATATGAAAGCTAAATGTATACATTTTAAAATGTTACTGGCTCTTAATTAACCGTTGAGTATAAATTGAAAAGTCACTGTTGAGTATACATTGAAAATTAACTCTTGAGTATAAATAAAAAATTGGGCGGATTTTCACTATTGCTGTTCATCACATTGTATATATTTCTTTTGCACAATCTGATCTAGAATTGGTATTTATTTTGTCTTGAATAAATGTATATTTCTATATATAACCCTTTATCCCATTCCCTATGCCGCCATATACCATTTAGTCAATCAGCACACCCAGCCCACCGGCCACCAAACCCACAATTAGACCCCCTCCCCCCCCCCCCCCCTCCAAAAAAGAACCCAAAAAATATTAATAGGCAATAGCACATACCTAGTGGTACCACTCATGCGTCCCACGATGGGACCAGTCTGTCGAAATCAGCAATGCTGGAAGGCGACTGTATAAACACCAAAATCAATCAATCAACGAATAGCTCATCATAGAAAATTAAAAATACAATTTGATTGTATTAAAATTCAACGAAATAAAAAATTTTTTTATAAACAGCGACATTAATAATACTGGTTGAGACAAATGGAAGATACATTAGATGTTGCAATAACGATTCAGTAATAGTAGCTGTAGTATTGCCTTTCACCAGGAACACGGACGAGTATCATATATCCGTACGTTTTAATGGCACATTTCCAACGTTTACTGGCAATTTTCGCCAGACTGACATAATTGCCATTGTAACGGTGAACGAATCAGAGCCAATACTTTTTCATGGTACATTCACGAAGTATCAACCGTGGGTGGTCAATACTAAGCAATTTGAATTTGATATGTATTTCTAAATGCAAACAAGCTCCTCTACTAATCTTCTGTTAAAAATAAAACAGCGTTAATTATTTCAACATACATGTACATGTATATATGATATTTGACTGAAAATAGTTTCGAATGCATTGCTAGTTTTGTGCTTATCTCTGTTTATAATCCCAAGTGTATGTTAGTATCAGTTGAAATTTCAACAAGCCGCATTTACGTAGAGGTGAGTTATGGTGAGAAAGTGGGTGAGGGTGGGGATGAGAGGTGGGTTGAGGTAGCATTACGCATTTTCAAGTATAGATGGTGTCCAAATAGATGGATCTTCTGCAAAAGTAAATGTTGTATTGTCTCTGCCTGATGTCCGTGTATAGTATGCAATATAAATGACGTAGTCTTCCCAAAGTGTATTCCATGAAGTTTAACTTCAATCCAACTATATAGCTCCATTATCTGATTATATTCCGGTTAAAATGTTAATATCTGGTTAATTTCCGGTTAAGACGTTCACATCTGGATATGTTCCGGTTAAAATTAAACGTTCATATCTAGTTATATTTCGTTTAAGGGGGCGTAACACGGTTTTTCATTATCAACGGTGACCAAGTAGTTCTTTCAAAAAGTAAGTTTGCATTTGTTCCATTGTCTGTACCCTAGTGTCTTTGTATTTAAGTAATACGAACGAAGTTTTGTTACAAATGAAGTGAGGTCCATGCAGTTTAATTGCACTCTAAATGTATTTCACTACGGTATCTACTCGAAAGTAATAGGCGGCATTGAGTGTGGGGTGCTCAGGTTACTTCCTGCTACATTCCAGCTATGTGAGTTATTGTTGATATATACTGCCTGTTTTTGAATGCATTTTGCCAATTCCTGACATGATGTACATGCCTTTTCTTTATCTGTTTAAATGCATCATAATCCTATTACAGATTGACACACCAATTTTCCATCAGCAGACGCTCAGAATTACCCCATTTTACATACTTGTTAAGGAAAAGAACTGTCGTATGTCCACTAAATTGTCAATATCTGGTTATGCCGTGCGCAGTTGGGTGAGAGTACTATCGTAAGAATAATATAATATTAACGCATACGTGCACTAATACCTGACCCCAGATTTGTCACGACCACCGACTCCATAATCAGTTATTGTTGGAACTATATTTTGTAATTCAATTTGACTAGAATACTGCATAATATATTGTAGCTAAAGAACTTATTAAAAATTGTAACAATAACGTAGGCAATTTGAGCCACAGTCATCCCTCGGGGGACTAAATTTTAGTAATATATACTAGTGCTTTCGTTTTCCTCCTAGAATTTCACTGCCTAATTAATTATGTTTGCATACGATGATCGATTTCAATGTAGACTATTCCGTTTCATTCAGAATAATATGCTATTAATAATAATTATCACCAGGATATATATTAATATTGATTATGATTTCATGCTCAATCTAAACTTTTATATGGGGATTTATTAACACGAGTGTAAATTTTGAGCATGAAATCATACTAAAAGAAAAGGTGTCTTTATCTAGTTCTACCAATAGCGTAAATCGTGGAGTTGCACGTCCTAATATGGTAAATATTCCTGTTGCACCAATGTGAGTTTTGTAATTTCGTGTCGAAAATCTTCGTGTTGCATTAGTCGCAGTATTTAACCTTATGTGACCTTATGTTTATAGTAGTAGACTTGTACTTACTGGTTTAATCTTCGAAAATGATTGAGTGAAAACTAGTTCCGGTTTAAGCAAATTTGGTGTCTCACCTATGTATAATGTGTGTAGTAAAAGTGCCAGCGTATGGTTATCATTCTTCATCTATGTCGCTATTATATGCAGATTACCACGTTGAAACTGTTCGTGTGTACACCTATTCATTAATGGAGCCATTAGCTGAGAATATGAGCCTAATGGGCCCTATAAATATCAAATCATTCTGAAAGTATTTGTCGACGGTTGTATTGTGAGTCGATTCGAAACTATCTATTTTAATAAGCATAAATAGGACGAGAGTGCCTATGAAAGGACTATGGAATGGAAGGACGTTGGAAGGACGTTGGAAGGACGATGGAATGGAAGAACTATGGGAGGACTATGGAAGGACTAGCTAATGTACACTAGATACGTTGCCGTCTGGGCCACGGGATAGTGAGAACTGGGCGGTGTAGGCTAGTGGCGATGATAAGTATTAGGGAATGAATAGGTGTTCTGGAGGTTTGGTTAGAATTTGATCTTATTCTAGAGTTGTATCGCACCTGATATACTACTACTACTGCTACTACTACTACTACTACTAATAATAATAATAATAATAATAATGATAATTATATATACTAATAACAAATCAACGCCTGAAATCATGCTCATAGGCTGACATATAGCGCTACATTACTGTCTCGGACAATGGATCAATGTGTCTTCACGTTCATTCTCAACTTCCTGGGAAGTAAACAACGCATGCCCAATCGTTTTAGGCGCTAGAAGGTTATACTTCACACTTCCATCATCATATCGGGTACCCATTCCTTGCGGAAGGAACAGAGGCATTTTGGTGACTCATCCACTCATTGGCATAGATAGAGATCCTGCTTTACTTGAACGTGCTTAACGGGAACATGAGCCGTATCAAGTGCCCTAACCTCACCCGTATTTACCAGTTCTTCTTTGGCAGAAATATCCATACCAGAGCTACTATCCACAGCAAAACTAGTTAGGTATCCTGTTACATAATCCTAACAGGATCCTAAGATATTCCTGACATGACACATTCACCTCGGGTGTGCTGGTTTATGTTTGAGCTTCCACGTTAGGTGTTCTGGGACGGATACATAACAGGACACCTAATTTGTGTTTGCTGTGATCGTGGATCAATGGCTGTACATATCTTTTCCTTTAAAATTCAGGACTATGTTTCCCCTAGTAGCAGGTCAGGTTTCCCGTTATATAACTCCTGGTAACGCCCTTGCATATCGCTATATATAATACTTTATATTACATTTCACGTGCATCACAAGACATGACAGAAACATGAACTTAAATAGTATAAATACACACAGAGACACACACACAGACACACACGCACAGACACACACACAGACACACACACACAGAGACACACACACATACACACACACAGACAGACACAAACAGACACACACACAGACACACACAGTCGCACACACAGTCGCACACACAGACACACACACAGACACACACATACAGACACACACAGACACACACATAGACACACACACAGACACGCACACACAGACACACACAGAGACACACATAGAGACACACACAGACACACACAGACACACACACAGACACACACACCACACACACAGACACACACAGACACACACAGACACACACACAGACACACACACCACACACATACACACACACACCACACACACACAGACACACACACAGACACTGCCGAGATTACGATTACAGGCCAAGATTACGAAACATTTTGATTACGATTGCATTCTCAAGTCCAAATTTGTTGAGGACCTTTGAAAGAAATGTTCGATATGATACAGGTCTATAATTACTCATTGTGTTCTAATCCAGTCCTTCCTTGTTTTTAGTAATGGTCTCACTGTGGCATGCTTCATACATTTGGGAATACTTCCGGTTCAACCAAAACATCCAAACATTCAATAAGCAGAGTCGTTTGAATTGGATCAACTTCACAACTTTTAGGTGGTAGTAGATGTATGATCTTCCTGTCATCAGTGGTGAATAAAGGCACCTCAGTCCATGGTACACCTTGGAATAGTACATCTTCATCACTTGTTGGTGATAAGTCAGTATCTATTTTCTGTAGATTTCTGTGGATTACCTCAATCTTGTCATCGAAGTAGGATGCAAATGTATCAGCTGTTTCCTGCGGGTTTAAATCATTTCATTTTGGTTTTATTGGACATTTCTTAGGTTAACTGAAATAGCTTATTAGTGTCCGTTTCTGAACTAAGCTTATTTCTGTTGAAATATTCCACTTTTGCCTTTTGCATCATGCTGTTCATCTTATATTTAGGAATTATGTACATCTGTCTGTTGATTTAAATGTTTTGGTTTTCCACTTTTTCTCTAATTGCCTTCTCATAGTCTGTTCAGCTTGGATGTTGTCATTATACCGAGGTGCTGGAGTTTTTTCTTTGGTTGTTTTTGTTCTTTCAGGGGCATCCTTATCAAGAAGAGCACGGAGAAACGTGTTGTAGCTGTTTACATAGTCGTTAGCAATTATTAGTTTTTTAGCACAGTTTGGATGAGAGAATATAAGCTTTGAACTATTTCCTGTCTAATACTCTGATGTTTCTGCAAAGGCGCTTGTTGTTCTTGTGTTTTCGTGTTCAGTGTATAGAAAGTCAAGTGATGGTCCGAAACCCGTATAACTCCACGTGTCAACGATTACCTTGTCGTCTTTTCTTGTCACAATCCAGTCCAGCGTGTGTCCGCCCTTGTGTGTTGGGACTGAAACAATTTGTTCCAGTTCCAATGAGTCCAATAAATCTAGCAGTTTGTTGCGCTCTTAATTTGAGACATTGTCAAAGTGTATATTGAAATCAATGAAAATTATGAGCGAATTGTCTTCATTCCAAATTCATTATGAACACGGTTATTGAGTTCTTGTTTACTGTCGAGTAAGAGGCCCTATAGACCCAGACGATTTGTACATGTTTCTGGTCGCACTGCAGCGTAGCATGCAACGTTTCAAAACGTGCGATGTTGCTTGTCTGAGTATGTATATTTAGCTTCAGGTATGATTTGTAGATGACAGTAATGCCACCACCTGTTCGACCTGATGATCTTTGTTTGTTTGACAAGGTATAATCCGGAGGTGTCAATTCTGCTTTAGTGACTTCATCTCCAATGTCCTTGATCCATGACTCTGTTATGAAGAAAAGATCAATGTCTCTTTCAGGAAGCAAGTCATATATCTCTGTTGTTTTGTTTCGAGCACTTCTGGCATTCACTGTACACATGGTAAGATGATGTTACTTGCTTTCGACATGTACAATCCCGGGCACACGACTGTTTCAGTGTTTGTTTTCGCTTGCGACCTCTTGTGCCTCTGGTTGTTCTTGACCGTTTGTTAGCTGGTTGATATACTCCTGAGCATAGCCAGTCATTGTCTTTAATCAGAGCAAGTCCTTTCGGTTGGTATAGCTTCTCCCTAGAGTAGGTAATTCTTGTACATAGGCGTGTTTCACTTTCCATTATTTGTACCCTCTCACCGTAGCTTGGCCTGATCACAATTAGTTGTACCGCACCACTGGTAGTTTTTTTTTTACTGATTATCCAAAGTTTCATAAAAACTATCAATACGTATACCATTTTAGAATGTTTAAAAACACCTAAAAAATCACAGTTGTACACTCGACCATGCTTCTTATATTCTAGTCGATTTCTGTGATCATAGCTCAGTTGGTAAGAGAAAGATTTCTTTAAAATACTGAGAGCTAGTGAAAGAGCTTGCTGCCTGCCTGAGAGCTTCTACGATACTATTACTACTACTACTACTACTACTACTACTACTAATAATAATAATAATAATAATAATAATACTAATACTACTAGTACTACTAGTACTACTACTATTACTACTACTATTACTACTACTACTAATAGTAATAATAATGTGTACATTTATTATGCGCCAAGTCCACGTATTAAAGCTTGCTGATAGCGCTGCATTATTAAATCGGGTAATCAGTATGTCCTCACTTTTCTTCTGGCATGTAACACCTGTATTCCCATTATCTACACTTACATATCCAGTATCTACATATAGGTATATCCATTATCATATATACGCCTGTATATCCAGTGCCCTCACTTGCATGCCAAGTGCACACACTAATTACAATATGACAATTACCATCTTCATATGCGTCTCCATGCGTAGATATATACATTACCATACATACGCCTGTATGTCCAATGCCTGCATTTGCCTGCCCAGTGCATATACATATATGACCATTACCATATATAATAATGTCTATATGTTACAGTCAATCTCTAAAATCAGGCAATGTGTAAAATGTTTGAAACTTTCAGTGACTTTCTTTCCACTCAGTCAATTTTTTAAATGCCTGAAATGATAAAATGACTCCCCTTAATTGACAGATTGACTGGCGTGAGTTTGTTGGGGGAAAATGAAGATAATGTGTAAATCTTTATAGTAATTCACACAATTATGTATTAATACATATACAAATATATGCAATCCTGTGTGGATATCTACAAAAACGTACGCATGATCTTCAATTGTTTTCATCAAACTCACGCCTGTCAATCTGTCAAATAAAGGCAGTCATTTTTGTCATTTTAGTCTCGTTAAACATTAATTGAATGAATTAAAATTCACTGAAAATTTAATACATTTGGCACATTACCTGATTTTAGACATTGACTGTAACATATATACGTCTGTATGCCCAGCATCTACACCTAGATTTCCCAATGCGGTTCTATCGTGGGTCGTTGTCATCCTCGGTCATTAATCACAAAGGGGCAGCAGGCCATACACGAACGAGAGTAAGCGTGTCGTCTGGCAGACGAGCTATCAACCCCAGCATGAGGCTGCACAAACCACGTGCAGGACATACGTGGTAGACTGGCCTCGCAGAGTCGCATAGCTCGAGCACTGGATAGACAAACAGAAGGTTGACAAGGGTGTGCAACCACAGGGAGGACAACCAAAGAAGACAAAGACAGGTGAGAGACACTGCTCTGTCAATGCTTTCTGTCATGTGTTTTGATGTGCAGTTATTATCAAGACTTAATTTCCATCAACAATTTATTCCAGAATATCTTCTTTTAGGCAAAGATGCCGGAGTTAATGAAGATTACTTTTTAGGCTGTGTAGAAGTACGTGTAGAAACAAACATCTGATTATATAGATATAGATTTAGTATGATGGAATGTATCAGAATACGTGAATGACATGGATGGGTGTGGATGGACGGATGGATAACTGGATGGGTGGATTGACGGAAGACTCTGGAATTATAATTACGTTATACAAATTGTGTATGACATCAATATTTACATGTAGAGATGGGCATACAGTTAACATTAGACCACATGTGATAATTATGTGTTGAGTAATCGATGTTTGTAAAAGTCTGTGTAATGTATTTACTGTATCATTGCTACTGACAGCGTAATATCCGTACTACAAATAAGGTTTCTATGTAATCTTATTTTTAATTCAATATCAATTAGACCAAAAATAAAAGGGCATTTTAAAATCTCAATTTCTTTAATTCAAACTCATTTGGATTCACATTAGTCGTCATCAAATAACTCATTTAACAACTCGTTTCGCTATTTGATACTTCTCATTTCTATTTCTGGTAGTATGATCTGTTCTGATTCTGGAAAGGAGTTACATATAAAAGTACATTTACTGAAAATGTCTGTTAAAGTCATCTGTCACCGAATACATATGTGGAAGAAATAGATTAATACGAAATGGTTGTCTAATGTGCATGTACAAATAAGTGCTATACTGCGACAAATAATGTATAAATCTGTAATCATGTATAAATGAGGTACTATACACATGTAAATAAACATGTGTGGTATATTGCGAGGGCTAGGTGAGTTGATGTACTGTCAATGTGAGAATGTGTACCCAGAATCCGAAGGGACAGAACAGAATTTCAGTATTTCAATACTAGTATTTTATAGTCACATATGTGAATTGTATATCACAGAATGATATGCACATTACATTAATAGAACCATCCTCGAAGTACCGCGGCCATTATACCTACTTGTAGGCATGATGGCCAGTGTTTCGAGATGCAATAGAACGAGCATCATATAAATTTGAGAAAAAAAAGCTCGAAGAGAACATATCTACTGCTGATTCATCAGGACAGAACAATTTTGAGAAGGAGAAATGCGATATATAATTATCTAAAACACCATTAAATTTGTGCTAATTCTTTTTTGTTACCATGCATTTTATAGACGATGACAAGTCTTAATTCTGCTTAAAATGCTCCACAATTTGTGCTTAGCCCTTTTTCTCTAAGAAAAATATACGTAAGCTACCAATATACGTATTATACGTTTAGCTAGCGTAAACAATATGGTAAACACTATTTAATTATCATTATTTCATTATGCGTAATTATCTCTATCAAATATGGAAAATAAATCGATTGGATTTAAGAGCAATGTCATCTATTACGTATAAATAGGACAACTCCCACTTCCAGCTGTCTCGAGCATATACAATTATATGTCTTTAAATGAAATCCTATAAAATCTACAGACATTTCGAGTCTGCTCTGCGCTTTACTAGCTGAGAACAAGAACCCGTACCTCTTGGTTTCGATATCAATTCAAGTAGGTTTTTAACGATCGCAATATATTTATTAAAGTGGCATGATTATCTTTAAGCGTAATAAGTTGGACGCAATATGAAATCTGTTTGATATTTGTCTACATAATATTACTAACGTGAGAAATATGAAAAAGAAATCCACAATCACATATATGACGCGGTATTGCCAATTCATACAAAGGTATTACAAAGGGGCCTCTGATGCAACGAAAAATGTAACGACTGTGGAAGATGTAACCCAAAAGAAATTGGTTACATCTTTCACAGTTGTTACATTTTATATGTAATTAATTAGTAAATAACGATAGTTCTAGATCAGTTAAAAAAAGATATATTTGTCGGGGAAATATAGTTGTATCAGAATATGCAATAACATACGGTATATGGAGAAGTGTCTCTATATAATTTAGAGATCAATAAAGTAGAGATCAATGACTAATGCTGTGCCAACACATCTGATAAAAGTTATCATCCTTGGTCTGGTCAGTACCAGCCGATGCTCGCAGGTTTACTGCAACATTCAGCGCTACGGATGTTGCGGGTTTCCTCCTGCCCTAAACTGACAAGTCGTGATATAAGTGAAAGAATCTTGAAAGCGACTTAAAACCCCTATCAAAAAATAATAATTCAAAAATGTATCTGGTACAATAACAACTTTAAAGTCAACGGAAGCCAAATATTTTACAAAACATGAGTAAAGCAACTATCAATTATATGAATGAAAACGGAGTATTTTATTCTCAAGGTACTCCCCAAAAACGATATAACTTTACAACGGACTTTTTAACATACCGAGACTTAATATCCTGCACATACAATTTTGTACGCAACGCAAGTTACCTTTTGCAAAGCATCTTCAATCACCAAATTCTGCCATTTTTCATAAATAAATTGCATCTGTGTAAAGGGATCAAAATCATTTTATTCTCTATTAGTAACTGTTGTACGAAAAATGGGGAAACGAACTACAAGTTAATATATCGAATGAGCAATACCTTTTAGGTTCACAGAAAATATTCATGTTGGCTGGTTACAATGTAGAATATTACATATATTCAGTCCTACTAACAAGTATTTACATATGATCGGATATATTGACACCCTACTGTGTTAATTTTGTAATCTACACATATGTACTATATCGTATATAATGTGAGTGCATCATATCACTCTGGACAAGACAAATACAAGAATGGATAAACAGAAAAATTTAAACGAATTTAGTTTTTGACAAACAGAGCATAATACTAGGCTTCCCAGAAAGAAACAATGGTCCAATCAATCTGGCCACGAGATTAAGAAATGTTTTTCTTACTCAACTCAGAATCGCATTCAAATCCTTGAGTACGTACTCTAATGAGATTTTTGCCAAGTTGGTGATTACGAAAGTCTCACAGACTTTCGTGCTCACTTGAGCATAAAACATGAGTTGAGCTTGAAAACGTACTCAAAAACATTTCGTAATATTGGGGCCTGATTGTCCTTATTATTAAAGACAGAATATTCAGATGTCATATGAAAAATAATATATTCCCCGTTTTCCACTTGTCCAGAGGGATCTGAAAACATAAACAACATATCTCGCTATATGCATTTTACAAAATGCGAAATTGATAATTTTGTGAAATTCGGGCCAACATGTCACCTATTATTTGTTTAACAGTATCTGTAACACTGGGAATTACATACAAGCTTACAAGCTAATGTTACAGCTAAATTGTATATAACTGAAAATCTTGTATTTATTTATGATGTGACAATAACAATATAGGTAAAACTAAATCTTTTAAAAATACAATAACCTGAATAGTGACATTTTCCCTCTTACAAAGATGATCTTGCCACTTTAATATTCGTGTTAATATTCTTCCAGTATAATATATATGAACACGGAAGCTGCTATACCTGTTCATTCTCCAAAAGGAATAATGTCCAAAGGGGGAAAGAAAAAATATTAATGAAATGAAAATGTATTTACATGTGCATATATAAAGCTATATTCTTAATTTTATGTATAAAGAATGATCTTTTCAAAATATTTAAGTAAAACGCTTGGATTTTCTTTTTAATATACAACTGTACAGCAGTAAATATATTTTTCATTTTGATTTATTTTTTAGATCTGCAAATGTCCCGGTTCATGGAAGCACTTGCGTTATATAAATCTACTTATGATTTATTATTGTTATTTAACATCATACAGAGTTCTAATTCGGAAACTGTAGGCTGCTATTTGTTCAAAGTTATAATGTCCTCACTGAGAATTGTCTCAGAGGATGTTTCTACCCTGGACTCAAGGCGTCATTCAAACCACACACAATCATTAGTATACCCCAGCTGCGATCGAATGAGGGATTGATTAGACGCAATAATCCGATGATCTCTTGGACGTTAATTCAAGCCGTGTCTCATCTGACGTGTTATAACAGTGTGCACGATCCGACGTTATGCTATTACCGCGCCCTCGCCACCGTCCGTATGAAGGAAGCTGTGCTAATTTGACACGATATGTGCCCAAACATTGATGACCAAGAGATTGCAGTCTGGTTTAGAAGGAATAGGGGTGTTAGCTGTTAGGACAAGATATGCTCAAATGAATTATGTGCGAAATCAGGTTTGAGCAAAATAAATTTAATCGGCAAATTATATCCCCAAAACACAGATGCAGTGGCCTACTGAGGTCAAGACAAATAAAATGAATCGGCAAATGTTATGAGAGGAGAATACCCCAAAACACAGAAACAGTATTCCATCGACACCACTTTGAGCTACAGAGGCCAAGGAGGAGGATTAATATACCCAATGAGAACGTATTTTATGATCTAGGTTGTGTTTGCATGATGACATGTGTAGGATGTGTGCTCGTCTGGGTGGACAGAGGTTATATGTAGTAAATGTATTGGTACTGACAGATCAAGGATGATAACTGTATTGCCACCGTACAGATAGCACCTCCTATCAAAAATACGTCAGAAAGGTAACTTTCGCGATTATTGATGCCGGGCTCCTGGTTCCGAAGTCCAAACGTTCTACCATTGCGCTACCACCCGCCCTTTCTGTAAATGTTTTCGCGTATACCTTGCAACATTTGCAGCGAGCGAATCTATGAATCAATGAATGATAACAGTATGTCCAATAAATGAGTTTATGTATAGCAGAAAGCAATCTTCATTGCTTCTTTCATATTTGGAACATGCAGGCTAATCATCCAAACTTTAAACTAATATTAATGAAGTAGTAATGTGCCAACTCTTCCAGAACACTTCTGGAAGCTGGTATTTCCGTTAGGATGTCAGTTCAAGATAGCATTCTGAGACAGAAACATGCCGTACTAATTAGGGGGAAACATACTACATACTTTGGATCAATACAGATATACTGCAACACATTGAAAATAGCATTCTATGTGCAGCCATGTTTGAATATATTTCTATGATAGCGTATATATCTTAATACCATATTTATATTTATTTATGCATGAGAGATATACTTAGTGCATAGCATCCCACTTAATTTGACTACTACAACTTTAGACATTCATCTCTAATTAAAACCAATTAAAACTTTATTAAATTCATCAAATTCAATGTACAAACAACCTTGACACATCAAAGCATTATCAATTCCACTCAAATTAAATGTTTGTTCTTCCTTTGCAAATTACGTTCTTCGTGAAATAGACTCATGCCGTATAAATAGTCAGAATGTGTGTCTATTATGAAGTGTGTATTATCCAGCATCATGGTTACTACACTGTGGGGCGGGTGGTAGCGCAGTGGTAGAACAGTTGTACTTCGGAGCCAAGGTTCCAAGTTCAAATCCCGCCCGGGGGCCTGGCATCAATGTTCGCGAAAGTTACCTTTCTGACGCGATATTGATAGGATGCGATGTCTGTAGAGT
>JAUTBT010053553.1:0-15569 GCA_032361225.1 Lepetodrilus schrolli | reverse complement strand
CTTTATTTTTCTGATTTACAGTATATATATATATATATATATATATATATATATATATATATATATGAACATCTTCGGATGGATATTAGGCCCTATATAAGTACATTATTATTATTACTCCCCAGTGAGTTGAGAAAGTGTAATGAGTGCACACTGATCCATTTACCAGGGTAAAAATAACCTAGTGCTTTGACATTCAAGCCTGGATATATACTGTACTACGTGGACTGTTTGATGGCATCGTGATCATTTGCAAACTTGAAGTGCACTGGATTTGTTGAATGATTTTAATACACGTATTGATGAAAGATCTATTTAACAGAATGTCTAAAAATATATTTGGGTCTTTAAATGTGAGGTATATACCCTAAATTACAACCCAGTGTCATCATTAATAAGACATTACTGTCAATGGAGCTACGCCACCCATAGGGATCAGCATGTTGTTGATTTTTCAGAAAAAAATCCCCAACATCTTAGTACAGAAATAATACTAGTGATATACATAGAAATATACCTTTCGTCTAGTTGTAGACAAATACATTTGATGTATGTCTACTTTACCAAGAGATAATGAACAGAGAGATACATTTAATGACAGCATCGATTTCTTCTCTGAAAATCTGTCAGCTTGTAGATACTGATACTGATTTAAAGAAGGATGTTTTTGTTTTTTATGTTCAGCCTCATTATCTTGGAAATTCCAGCTGTTTGATCAGCACAAGATACAACTCAGGCTTCCTGCCAATTTCCATAAAAGATTGACATGTTTATGGGTGGAATTGCATCTTTTTAGAACAAAATAGAACCACTGTTCAAGTGTGCTTTCCGGGGTTAATTGATCTGTTCAGGTTGAAATTGACATTTATTAGAGAATGATTGACATATAATGATGAGGCCAGTAGTTTACCTGAGAACTAATTACTGTATAATGTCTGGGTATATCATTATTATTGTTTTTTATATTTAATATTTTTTAGTTTATTTACAGTAAGTAATTGATCACAAATTGCTTAGAAAATGTATGAATTTCACTTTTAATAGATTTTTGACATGCTAGTCAAATATTTTTTAAAAGAAAAATTTCACACCATTATACAGTACCAGCCATGTCTTAAAGTCACAATAGCATAGGTTTGTTTACATATTTCATGGTCAAATGTATTTTTATCTCAAAGTATGTACATTTGATGTCTCTACACAAGTATATTGGGCGACTAGCTACATTTTCAGCATATCCCTCTGCCATATTAATATTGAATGTATTTGAGCAATACAAAAGCATCGATACGGATACTAATTGAATATACTTTGCATTTATTACTCATATTTGGTCAATTTCTGCCATAAAAATCTGTGATTGTATGCGTTTAATAGCTACGCAAAACGTATGTATGTCATCGAGCTCCTCAGTAGTGTGTGTGATAAAGATATACGCCATTTGCATTATTTGGTGTAGCGATTTGAAAGGGATTTCCCTGTGCCGTAGATACATGGAAGGCATTTTTGCAACACAAATGCGATGATAGGTATACTAATTGAATATACTTTGCATTTCCAACTCGTATTTGGTTAATTGCGGCAATAATAATCTGTGGTCGTATGCGTTTAAATACAGTGCGTGTGGCAGTTCTGGATCACAGGTATTCTGGATCACACTCTCACTTATTCTCTCACAATAATATGGACGAAGTGTCCGCTGTTGTTTCTAGACGTAATACATGACATGAAGTCTAGATACAACAGTGGACAAAACAGCAGACTATTCGTCCGCGTTATTGTGAGTGAGAGTGTGATCTGGAACTACCACACGCAATTCTAATCTTGATTAATTTTTTAATTAGTTATAATTATATTGTGCCTTTTGATATCTCTGCTTTCCTAATTGACCTCATAGTCATATATCAATGTTTTTCAGTTTGAGCAAAATAAAATTTCTGTTCTATTCTGTTGTGTTCTGACTGTATATTTATATCATAAGTAGATGTTCAAAAATGAATCCATCAACATTACTAAACTTGAGTCAGTTTACTTCTTCAATTATGTCTGTCTTTCATACTGTCAAGGTCAATCAATATCACTATGTATGTGATGTACGCATGCGTATACTGTACATTAGCAGTTGTCATGGTAATAGGATATTTGCTATTCTTTTACTTGTGACGGCAATTAATGCTATTAGTCTTTATTGATATTCACACGATGCAATTACCTTTTAAATATGCTTTGTTCAAGAGATAAGTAATAATTGCATGCCCTTGTACTTTTATTTATGATGAAAATTGGGGAGTGGGAGACTGTAGTTGATTCTACTTAGACATCAGTCATGTTATGAATTGGTAATATGTAGTGATAGATGATTGAAATTGAATCAAATGTTTGAAATAACCTCTCCCTCACACACCCCAACATACACCCTACTGTAATTGGATTTTTCCTGCTAACTTTCTCTATAGAGTGTAGTGATACAATATGGATTTCAATGAAAATGAATATGTCAGCCATATAATGAAAATAAACCTCCACACCATTCATATTAGTACATTAATGTCAGGTAACTATGTGTACGTTGTATAATACACCAGGGCAGAGATATACAACACAAGGCTTCACATTTCGGAGGGTGTGTATTGGATCCATGTCTATAATGAGAACTGTGGTGTACAACATTTACTGAATGAACAATAAAACCTACTTTTGTAACAGCTAGTCGGAAATTGAATTTCAAATATTTATTTTGTGCTATATTTTTTTTTATACTTGTATGACCTTTATTTGTCCGAAACACATTTATACCTTGTTGAAACACACAATCCGCCATTCATAATTGATAAATCTATTCAATAGCATTAATATAATAATTATTCTACATATTCTAGTTTCGTAAATTATATCTGAAGTATAGTGAACCTGTAGGTCAGGATCAGTCAAAGTTTCCTGTCAGCCATATATTGCTTGAAGCTAAAATTACCAATTCATTACTCTGACTTTTATGTGTGGGTGATAAGACTCCATTATCTCTTTAACCTAATAGATTCCATCAAAGACCATTTCTCCATTAGAGAAAACTTTGTCAAGAGTGTAAGCATTATGATGACAGATAACATTAGAAGCACATACTGTAGTACAAGTAGATACTACTGCTATATCATATCTCTTCCACAGGGTCTTCAAATGTTTATCAGTTCCTACTGTGAAAGATACAAGGAAACAATAGGTAGCCTAGCACCAAATTAACACCCACCTGACAACATTGATAACAAATTGTTTCTTTTGATGGTATCAGCGGTTAAATATACCACAACATGCACACTTTCCGATGACAGTGTCAAATGCACATTCTATTGCTATGTCATATCTTCCATAGAGGCTTCAAATGTTTATCAATTCCTACTGAGAAAGACTCAGGGAGCCAATACACACCCGCCTGACAACATTTATAATAAATTGTTTATTTCATTACTGACGTTAGTATCGGTGGTAAACATAACACAACATGCTGCCTTTTTTATAAGGAGTCCATACCATAACCTATTGTTCAATGTCATCAAAATAAATCTGCTATTATGGTATCAGTGGTAAATATAACGCAACATACACCTTTCTTAAATGAGGCTATATCATAATGTATTGTTTGTCCCCCAACAATAAATCTGTTATTTCACTATGCAACGCTAAGTGTTTTATTACCGGTTCAATTATTGTAGGCTTGGTGCCAGTCAGCTTAACCTTGGTACAGATTTCAATCTATATCGACTAGTTGTGTTCCTTGTATTGTCTAATGTGACCGCTTTCATAAGCTTGTGTGGCCAGATTTATAATGTTTTCGTAGCAATGTAGAATATGCCGATATTGCTATGCATAAGTGGTAATGAGCCTCTATGTAGAAAAAAAACCCAGCCATATTTGGAATACTTTTCCAGTTATGAGTGATTGGGGTATGAATCCGAGATGATCATGTTTTTTTCCACTTTACCCCCATGAATGCCTGCACAGCTGGTGGGGGGTTTCACCAAACATGGCGCTGTCTATTTGTGTACACTACCACACTGTTTGAGCAAAACTTGAATCTCATTATGAATATTTCTTTTGCAATATTTAAGAGTCTGGTAGTGATTTTCCCTGTTCCATATTTGGATTAAAGTATAGTACTCCAACTTTCTTGAAATGTTATTCATGCTATTCAGCTCAATTGATCTTAAGTAAGTAAAGCTTTTACGATATGTACACTCAGTTACTCTCTGTATTAGGGATGTAATTTAAGATTTTTTGAGTATCAAAGTTCAACATTCTACCAGTTGGGAACACCGTATTGTGGCACTCTCACATAATGATTCTTTGATGGATCAAATTGCTGCTTATGTGAAATGTCAATAGTATACTGTCATGGGATATGTGTTGTATTATGTCAATCAAAATCAAAATACCAATAAATGTTGTAGTCCAAAAGAAAAGAATGTGTGGTACAACAGTAACATTTAGACTCAGTACACAGGAAAAATGAAAACTATGCAAATATTAGATTTAACACATACTTTTACGTTTACATTCCATATATTTTCGCATTTACATTTACACGTTCAATCAATTATTTCAGTTCATGTATTTTAAATATTATTTTTATGTTAAAAGTGCATGTATATATTAATGCTCTGAGTGCTGCAGGCATATGAGGTTGCCATTTCTGTCCTTTACGTTGAGGGCTGCAGGCATATGAGGTTGCCCAAATCACGTGCAAAAAAGAAATTGAATATTCTCACAAAATAATAGATAACGGACACGGATGGCCATAAAAATGAACTGGTTGATAGATCACTGCCTAATGAGATGTATTAAAATTTGTGTATGAGGGAAGTTTAGTTTGCTCACAGTTGTAATCCAACTTTTTCATTCGAGACGGCAGGAAATTTTACGCCATATTTTGTAAACAGAAAATCAAAGCGATCACCGACACGATGCTTCTACACTCGAATTAAATATTGTTTGCATGTATAATGATGTTGGAATGTATGGATTTAGCATGTCGTGTATTTCATATTTCAAATGTCATGAACGAGTTTCAAACATTTCAAAAGTGCATGTATATATTAAAGACACTGAAACAATTAGTGACTAGTTGGTAGAGCTAATTAAATAGTTGACAGTGATAATAAAATAGTTGACAGAAATAATTACATAGTCTGAACTGAGATAAATGCATAGTCTGCAGAAATTATTGAACATTCTGCAGAGATAATTCAATGATTGACAGAAATAGTTGCCAAGTCTGATCTGAGATAAATGCATAGTCTGCAGAGAGTATGAACATTCTGCGGAGATAATTGAATAGTTGGCAGAGAAAGCAACTAGTTTTTAGAAATAGTCATTAATTAAGATTATATTGCAGTTGATAAGAGGACGTGGGAAAAGATGTATATTTGTCTATGTTTGTATATATGCTATTTCATTATTTACTTTGTATTTTTAAAGGGAATGGGTCTCATATGCTGTATTACTTTTACCCAATCCCAATACATTTTTGGTCTATATCTAATCATGGTCTATAATGACTATATCTTTTAGAATATATCTTTCCAAGAACAAAATGGTTGATATTATCACATTTAAAGTTAAGAAAATTTATTTCGATCATTACACGGCCTAGTTGCCTAGGTTTAATAATTATACATGGAGATGCATTGCGTATCTGTAGGGCAGAATAACGTTTTAGCCTATCCTGGATCCAGAGGCATTAACATTGATATCACATAATTTACTAGGTTCCACTTGGTGCAATCAACTAATTGTTGGCTAGTTGACAACTAAAGTTATTTGTACCAGCATACGCTACCAACACACATTACTTCCCTGATTTCGACTCCATGGCCAGTATTCATACATCCATTCATCGCTATAGTGAGAGAATATATACACCAGTATACCTTTGTACCTTTGTATGTCTTTGTGACAAGGACAGTTGGGCATATCTGGAGATCTCTTTTATGCATTGACATTCATTTTCACCGAGTCTCGTGTCAAAGAAGCGTCTCCACTTTGAATGGCGGTGCTACAATATCTCATCACGGCCACACTCTATGTACCAAGAGACTGTATTGTACCAGCATTCCATACAAGGAGGTTCTTGTTTTACAGAGTGATATGAAACATGGTTCTTGGTTCTATGCTCGAAGTCTGAATAAGTACATTTGTGTAAGGGGGGTTGCCAGTCGGGGGTTGGGGGTCCCAACAATGGATTTCTTGTATCTGTCTGTCTAGCTCGGTATCCTTGACCAGAGGGTAGTACTAGTAGTGACTTATTGTCACTCATTCACCTGAATTGCTGGTCTACTGCGTACATTATAGTTGATCTGCAAATGTAATGGTCGCAAATGGGTGAAAGATTTCCGCAGCGACGTTAAACTCCATAATCACTCACTGCAAATCTAAATGACATGCAACTTAAAGATTTTGGGTATTGGCGGTGGAGATGACATGGGGGGTTTACAATGGTGGATAACCATCCGGCACCGAGATTATACAACCTTTTTAGTACACTTTTATGCACCTCAAAGTTTGCTCAACTCATCACAAATCTCCATATAAAATGTGAGTGAGCATGAAATCATTCTCAGAATGTTTCATAATTTGGGGGTCATTGAAATCTGAGCACAAAACTTTAGATGGATATGTGCTATATAAAATATGTTTATTCCAGTGTAAGTAAACCTCTTTATGATTTATAGAAGCTAATATCTTGTGATCGTTATTTTTTAGTATTAAATATCTTTACTTCTCTGCGGGTGAAAGTATTATCTTACTTCACGTATTATCTTACTTGCTTTTGAAATATGTATATTGACATTTTCACTACAGCGGTTCAGCACAGTATCGTGGGTTAGCATGACAAGTAGTACTCTCGTGGACTTGGCTTACAGAATGTATATGAACAAAATGATATTCAACAAGTTATTGATCATTTTCCTAGATTTATTTCTATTTTCCCTTGTCACAGATATCTGAGAAATTATTGCAAATGCATACAATCATGGTTTGTTGACATATTTCATGGTCAAACGTTAAAATAAATAAGTAAAATATAGAAATATTGAAAACAAGTATAGTGTCCAATATACTTGTGTAGACAAATAAAATGTATGTATACTTTCAGGTAAAATATGTTTGAACATAAAATATGTCAATAAACCATGATTGTATGCCTTTAAGCAGTAACTATATATTCATTTATTCTATTTCCCCTTTAGCTTTAAGAACTAGTTATTTTTCTAATAAGTTTCACATACTGCACATGTTCTGATGTTGTTTTTGTTTCAGGTGAATCGTGTAAAATCATTTTACCATACAATGTTATAAACACGTTTTGTTTAATTAATATTCAATCCTAAACATGTAGGAAGTTAATGTTGATTTATTTATGATATCATGTACCTACATTATTTTTTAGAAAATGAGTCAATATAAATCCAAACACCTAAGCTTATTGTATGTCAGCTTGTTGTGAGGCATTGTATGATACCAAAAGTTATGTTTTAATTTCTTTCAACACGCCTTCTTGTCAAAAACAACATACCTATTAATATACATCATTGTTTTTGTTTTGTTTTTATGTTATATAATATCAGCACATTATTGATTATATCATGAGTTTGCAAATATTACAAATTTTTTGATTATTATGATCTGATTACTTAATTATTTAAGATGATAAAGTGAGGTGGCAAAATGCCAATGATGTCGTTTGCCCTTAATTTTAACCCCCACAGTGGCATAACACCATGTCTGTGGCAATACCCAGTTAATTGAACAACCAGTTAACGGGCCCAGTATTCATAAAAGCACGGTTGATGAATATTCATATGGGTGAAAGATTCCCGCTGTAACGTAAACCAATAATTCACTCACTCAACAAATGTATGTAATGTTAAAATAGGAATAGAGTATCGTCTACCCCTATATATAGTGTATTAAAATATAGTTTTGCCCTGAACTATTATAATGTTAAGGTACTCGGATGCAAGCATCCTCATACTTTAACTATAATATTTCACGGCAAAACTATATTTTAATACACTATATATAGCGGTAGACCGTACTCTATCCCTTAATTCTACTTTCTGTGGTAGGGTTTTCCAATTTGACCATTCTGAGTCTTCCAATAGTTCTAATAGTATTCTTATGATGGAACACAGTTGTCTACAGATAGTGACTTTCCAGGTCTTGCCATTGTGTAGCACTCCTGAGCAATATGGTTAGATCCAGTCCACCCAGCTGTGAATGGGTACCTGATAGGATGAGATGGAATGGGGTTCACTGCTCAAATTGTCTCCCAGGTGGCGCGGGTGCATTATCGGAGCGACAGTTTTCACTCTGCGATTTACGAGTCCCTAGACCATGCCCAGTCTTGCATCCAGATTTGGATAAAACATATTTATTGTCATGTGCCAGGGTGTAGATATAGAAATGCGGGTCACATTTACCCAACAGTTGTACCCTGCCACTAATGTTTGCTTGCTGACAAAGAGTATTAATTAGAACAAAATAATATTAGGTACGATTCCCTCATTAGCAGTTACATAATTAGAGTTACTCCCCATAATATTTTACATGCAGAGCAACCTACACTGTAAATTCATTAGACAGTATCACAGTCTACTCAATATTACTCAGTATGCCAAGCTACTGTTCTGTGCCAGGCTGTACGAGCAGGTCAGGGGCTCACAAGTATCCAACATGTGCCAAATATTGCAATAAATTATAGTTGTACCAAAAAAAGTACAGCTTAGGGTCAGCATTGGACGTTAGAGGATTTTGATTTCATTATCTTATTATGTAAATGACAGAACAGACTATCTTATTATGTAAATGACAGAACAGACTAGTTCACAAGCTTGAAAGTTTATGAAACACCTGTGGCCATTGGAAAATACGCTAATAAAAATATAAAATGCAGTTGTATATACCATACACAATGATCGTATTTTATACTATAGACTATTACCGTATATTATTAATAGGGATTTAAAAACATTTACAATTTTTGGTCTAGAGACATAATATTTCCGAAAATTGGCGATATTTCTCTGATTGCATAGTGATATACTAGATAAAACTAAATATGAAAACAATAGTATCCCTTTCCACCAAATCTGTTCCTGCCACTTGTCACAGGTCGACGACGGACAAGGTCGGCTTTTAATTGCGCGACATTTCATGTTTTGTATGAAGCCGCCATAGTGACTTAGCATCAAGTAGGACCAGTAACGTATGTGCGCCACCTAGCGGATTTCTCAGCAGCAAACCCCATTGTTATAAACACCAGTATACATAAGTTGTTAAGAGTTGAATGCTTGTCAATAGCAGTAATTGTTACAAATCAAACTTTTATTTTACATATGTTACCCCTTTGGCTCAGTCGGTAGAGCGTTGGACTTGCAATCCAGCAACTCGGGTTCAAATCCCAGGATCGGCAGTGGTGCTCTGTTACAATGGCGCAAACGTATATTCGAGTTGTTCCCGGTGAACTTCTCTCAGAATTGTCGGACTAAGAATTCCTAGTTCCCTGGTGGCTCAGATAGAAGTGACTGGATTAGTAACTCGAGGACGAGTCACCATGTGAAGGGAGAGAATGTAGCCGGGTGTCATATACGATGCTCCTACTGGTCTCGGCCAGCGGGGTTACCCCTTTGGCTCAGTCAGTAGAGCGTTGGACTCGCAATCCAGCAACTCGAGTTCGAATCCCAGGATCAGCATGATCCTCTGTTACACATATTTATCAGTAAGTAGTCAAATTCGCTTAAAATTTGTGTCCACCATTCCCTGTTGGTCTTTGTCGTGTTCAACAAACTTTTCTTTCACCATTTATTATTATAATTTTCAAAAGAATTGTGCACTGTCTGCGGAATAGAATAAAAATAATTATTTGTATTTTTCATGGTGGAAAAAAAGTCGGGTAAACCAGGTAATCAAATAACTATGGCATAATAACATAAAATAAAAGCGCCCCTAAAATAACTTAGTCTAAATATCAGTCACCGGTTTGGAACAGAAATAAATGAATGAATTATAATTTTATCTGCAAAGACAAGTATAAAAAAACGTACACTATCATATTGCGCTGCCAAATTTTCTTTATTGCGTAATTTCTGACGTATTAGTTGAATATTTCCTTCGAAAGCAATTTTGCAAATTTCATCTGCAAATGTTTTGGTCGACATGCTTGTTTCCCTTGCCGTAGTAATTTCCGCTATATTTAGATACGTATACAGAGATTGGTTCAGTCGAGGGGCTCTCATCCAATGAAAGCCTTCGTCTCAGTTTAGTTCTGTACGTCAAAGTCGTACCTGTGCAGGTGCTTGTTGATACAGGGGTTATAATTTTATCCACAGATGCCAACAAGACGATACTTGGATTATGCGACCGTGATAACTTTGAAGAATGTTCATTCACGATGCGCGTGGTGGTGTTATGGAGACCATTTACGCAGGAACGGGCTAATGAAAGTCTGATACGTACATCGTGTCTGGGATTATTTCTCCAGTTTGTTGACATTTGAACAGATGATGGCGCAGCTAAAAACTTCATCCACCCGAGAGGTCTAAAGTGCGATTGCCTGGATCCAATAGGGTGTTTATGTCGTCACTAATGTTGAGAAGTAACCATGTCCAGGCTTCAAGTGCAGCTTCAGATACAGTTTCCCTACATCAAGGTGCTGGTCTTGGGAGTGCTCATTTCACTTTTGGGTCTTGGAGAGGTTGTAATTGGCGTTTTGGCGTTCACTCACAGAATATGGGGCCATTATGTCGGAACTGGACTATGGTGTGGCCTGGTTATCTTCATCTCGGGAATTATGGGAATAATCGTTTCCCAAATACGAGGGCTTCTCATCGCAAAAATATACTTTGCTTCCTCCATTGTAGGAACACTCATGTCATTCGTAATGCTGATTCTATCATCAGGTGGTCTGGATTATGAAAGCAATTTTTACCATTTTGGAATCTTCAATCCACAGGATTTGGACAGTCATCACCAGAGGCACAATTCTACTGTGATGGTTCATGGTCTTGCGCTTGTATTCAGCATCTTTAGTTTCCTGCTGAACATTGCTACATTGATTATATGCTTCAAATATGTAGTTTTTGAGAAGAAAATTAAGTATTCCACAGAAAGAACGACCACAAGAAAGGTTGCAAGTCCATTACAAAGAGGTAGTGCCAGAGCTGGATGTAGTGATACACGATCTAGCACAAGTAGTCGCGCCCCATTAGCTGAAAGGTCTTCACGACGGAGCCACTCTCGAAGGAGCAGTGACCAGGGGAATCGAAGACGAGGGGAAGCTGAAGAATTTTTGCCAGGGACGTCCAACTCAGATTCTATGCGGCGAAATAAAGATCGACATCACGATAAACGTGATAAGCGACATCGACCTCAGAGGAACGAGGACAGGAGAGAGCGTGGAGGAAGTGTGGGTTCCAGGAATTCAAGGAACAGAAATGAACGCTCGCAAAACCAGAGGAACGGAATTCCAGTACCTGTTCAAGTTGAACGGATTACTTTATTCAATGACGATGTTGAAGAGGCTCTTGTCCATGATCATGCCAACGATCGCCTACCGACAGATTTTGACGAAGAAGATTTGCCGCCATATGAGGAAGCTATAAGAGATATGTATATTCCTGCTCCACATATCAACAACCAAGTGTTGACCATCAACGCTCATAACGAAACCCTCAGAGATTGTGTTCACACCTGTGATATTGATGAAGACAAAATCTACGAAAATGTTAATTGCTGTAAGGATGAGATTCCCGAAACTGTGCCGATAATCGAAGCGCACATAACCATCAGAAGTGCATCTGCTCAAAGTCAGCATGCTCCTGGAAGTCGGGAAACTACGCCTGTGAGCAACAATCGAGAATCCAGTGACCTGTCTGTCAACATCAACAGACCAGCTCCAAAGAACGAACACAGCTCTGGCGTAAAATATGTCGCAACTGAATTCAAGGAAGGTGAACGATACATAAATCAGAGAAATATTCCTCCAACGGGTCAGCGGTCTGAAAACAGAGGACATCACAGACCTAGATCTAATCAGTCCAGTAGCAGACCTGAAAGAAATCGTGGGACCAATACGACCGAAGTACCACGCTCTACGTCGGCTTGCAACAGCAGAGAAAATGGTCAGTCTAAGAGATGTGGATCTACTGCATCCTCTGTGTCTCTACCTCTACACAATCTCGCTACAAAGCCTCCTCCAGTGTGTCCTACTGGATATGATCAGCAGGATGTCCTAGACACGCCCAGGTCGGATTCCAGGCAGGACCGGAGGACATGGCAGAGAAAGATCAGTGATGATACGGCTGAGGACAGTCCAGTGTCCAGACCAGACTCAGGTGCATCCAATGGTGCCCTGCTCAATCTGCTGAAGAAAGCTGAACTTGAATACAATGGTTGGAACAAGAGTTCAAGGTATAAAGCTGATTACATCCAGCTGCAAATTTGTAAGAACCCTCAAGGTGGTCAGTCAAATAGTGAAATTCCATCGACTGGGGCAATGTCTGTGTACAGTACTGCAAATGGATTTGATAGCTTGCTTGCTCACTCCTCTCCTAGACATTCACCAAGTACAGGGAGGAGCTCTGCCACAGATGATCCTGATCCATCAGCTAAAGGCTGTCGGTCCAGTAATCCTCCTAACCATCTGAGACTGTTTTCATTTTCAGGTGATTCTAGGAAACCAAACACAAATCCTCCTTGTGCACCTGTTGCTCTCAGGGAAATAAAGGCAAGTGATGGGGTCACCACTAGTCCTGTATCACCTGTTAGTGTTGACATGTCAGGGTTTTCCCCTTTGGGATTTTCCTCTCCAACATCTGCATTTAAGCCCTATAAGCGAGGCGATTCTGCTTCGAGTTCAGGAGTAGTGTCACCCGTGTCTGATTCAGACCAGTTGACTGCATCGGCTACTCTGCCTCTTGCAGCGAACAAAGTCGTACAAAGACAGTCGTCATGGAAAGATTTCATATTGCCGTCGGCTCACACCAAATCTGACCAAACTCGTCCATCGGTCATGTCGGAAGATACAAGGCAGTTGTCAGCTGTGGCATCACAACCAATAAAATCAGATGGTTCTATTAGCACCTCCACAGGTGTGTCCATCAGCACGTCCACAGGTGTGTCCATTAGCACATTCCCTCGACCAACACCACCAGTATTCAGGGTTCCACCATTGTCCTCACAGAAGAACTACGGGTCATTCAGACCAGGCACAGCTTTGACATCGACTGCTGCCAAGGTTCCACCATCGTCCTGTTCACCTGGCACCAATGTTGCTGTGTCCTCATGTCCTGTCACAGATGCTCTGAGCAGGACTGGAAGGTCCTCCAGTCACAATTCTGGTCCTTCCGAGCCGACTCCTTCTTCAAGTGCTCCTATCAGATTGTCATGTCCTGCATACTCTAGTGCTAGTATGAATGTGTTCAGATTTTCTAGCAGTTCTCCCTCGGCCAGTAGGAACAGCTTAGTTACGAATAGTTCTTCTTCGCGTCCAATTGTCAGTTCTGTAGAACAAACCTCTACCAGTGCAAGACCATCAACTGGGCCTGCTGTAGACAATGTGCAGAAAGATTTGCCTTCTGGACCAAACACATATGGTCTTGCTGTTGCAGTTTCCCAATCTCAATCATGTCAATCTTCTAGTAGTTTAACACATGCTAGAAGTGACTCTACTCAAGGCCATAGTCGAGGTCAAGGTCAGGAAAGTCCAAGGGAAGGTAACAATGCAATTGCAGGTGAAGGGCGTGTTTTAGGACCGAACCAGGTTGTACATCCAATTGAACAGCAGCCTGTACCACAACCTCAAGATGTCCATCCACTGCAACAACAGCAGCAGCAACAAGGGAAACCATTGTTTTCAATTTTGTTGTAGACTATATGTAATCATGTTGATTTTATTATATACACTATTTAAATTTTTGTTATCTTAAATCATAAAAAAGGAACAACCTTGTTTTTAAATGTACGCATTGCTCTAAAAAAAATAATCTTATTATGGATACTGGCCAACAAGATGATTAAAAGCAAAATTGATTAAATTGTACACATTTTCAGTGCATACACATAATGATATATTGGAAATTTATATTTGTCAATGTAGGATATTTCTGTAACTACCAAAAAAGTGGGGTAGCCTAAGTTTGGCTTTTATCTCTTATCATTTTCAGTCAGAATATTAGTGGATATTTTTGTTTTTGTTTATTCACGACAATAGTATTGATCTTTGAAATTCCTGCCACTTTGAATGGTCCAAGGCTGATAATCTCAGGGATGGATCCTTGTGAACATGTCGAAAATATGTTTAGTTTAATTACCAATGCACCTCACTACGACGGATATTAACATTGTTTCATCATGTTGATTTTGGTGATGGAGCTTTTTCTAAAATGAATCCTTAAATTGTACCAGATTTGAATCTGGGTAACACTATTCTCAAATATTGTCCATGTCGGATCAATATTGGTTACTTCCCTTTTTGACTCAGTTACCTCCCCTTTGAATAGATTACCTCCCCTTCTGGGTCAAATGAAATGTAATTCAGAATGAATTTTTGATTGTGTTTGTAAATTATTTTAATGTTCAGAAATGTTATCTTTAATTTATTTAATATTTGGCTCACATCCAAACTATGCAGTTTTTCTCTTCTTTTTTTTTGCTACATGTGTAGGTTTAGTCAATGCATGCCAAATAATTATTGTATTGTTTCAGGTATTGTCAGTATAGTTGATAAATTAATATTGAATTACACATTTGTTATATTGTGTAGAGGAATAGATTTTAATGTTAGGAAATGTACCAAATTATTATGCGATCTTGTGTGTAGGCCTTAGAGATAATTGAATGTAAAGAAGACAAGTAGAGTGGATATTTCCTTGGTTTAAACTTGCCGTAACGTTCATGCTTCCTTCCCCAACCCCCCACACCCACCCCCACCCCTCCTTTACTTGGTGCTTTTGAATAACAAACATATTTGTGATATACATTACTGTCTGTCCATATTATATAGGTGCTTGGCCATTGTAGTGAAAGTTTAATTTATTTTATGATCAACTGGTTCATAGGACCATTTTGATTATGTGTTATGGCATGCTTATCACTCTGAGAAGACTGAACAATCTGCCTTCTGTCTGCCTTGTGTACAGTTTAATAAGTCGATCCTGCATATTGTATTTTCTAGTTTATTTTTCAATCGTTTTCAATCTTTTAATCGTCGCAAATAGGTGAAAGATTCCGTCAGCGATGTTAAACTCCATGATGATCACTCGCTTACTATTTTTCAAAATTAATACTTTTAATTCTAGACCTTGCAGAATATGTTTGAGAAAGTATATCAGTTTATCTGCAGTTATTGGCGGGTGGTAGCGCAGTGGTAGAACAGTTGGACTTCGGAGCCAAAGGTTCCAGGTTCAAATCCCGCCCCGGGAGTCCGGCATCAATGTTCGTGAAAGTTACCATTCTGACGCGATATTGATAGGATGCGATGTCTGTAGAGTGGCAATGCAGTTATCATCCTTGGTCTT
>JAUTBT010053542.1:0-15571 GCA_032361225.1 Lepetodrilus schrolli | reverse complement strand
TATGAGCTTGCTTTCGAGCGTGGATTTGGCGCAATATAAATGTTCACATTATTATTATTATTATTATTATTATATATCACATACAGTACGAAGGACTTGCTGCGACTACTACTACTACCACCACTATTACTACTACTACTACTACTACTACGACTACTACTACCACCGCGGGTACTACGTACTACGTGCTAATGCTACTACTACGACTACTACTACTACTACCACCGCGGATACTACGTGCTACTGCTACTATTACTACTACTACTACTACTACTACCACCGCGGATACTACGTGCTACTGCTACTATTACTACTACTACTACTACAGCGGGTACTACGTGCTACTACTACTACTACTATTACTACTACTACTACTACTATTGCTACTACATCGGGTACTACGTTCTACTACGTAGTGCGAAGGACTTGCTGCGACTACTACTACTGCCACCACTATTACTACTACTACTACTACTACCACCGCGGGTACAACGTACTACTACTACTACTACTACCGCCACAGCGGACACTACGTGCTACTGCTATTATTACTACTACTACTACTACTACTACTACTACGACTACTACTACTACTACTACTACAGCGGGTACTACGTGCTACTACTACTATTACTACGACTACTACAGCGGGTACTACGTGCTACTACTACTATTACTACTACTACTATTGCTACTACATCGGGTACTACGTTCTACTACGTAGTACGAAGGACTTGCTACGACTACTACTACTGCCACCACTATTACTACTACTACTACTACTACTACTACCACCGCGGGTAATACGTGCTACTTCTATAATTACTACTATTACTACTACGACTACTACTACTACCACCGCGGATACTACGTGATACTGCTACTATTACTACTATTACTACTATTACTACGACTACTACAGCGGGTACTACGTGCTACTACTACTATTGCTACTACTACTATTGCTACTACAGCGGGTACTACGTTCTACTACTAATACTATTACGACGACTCCTACTACTACAGCTCGTACCAAGTCGACGAGGAATACTCCTAATCCTTCTGCAACTATATAACGAACACCACCAATAACAATTCATGTTTACAGAGACAACACACATCCACCGCCGACACAGGAGGCCTGCTTTTATTTTGACTAGCTCTGGTACGAAGAGGTACGCTTGCACTGTGGATGACATTTCGCTGTTTCATTTGCCGATATCCTAACAGCTTGATCACGTAATCTGGCGGCGCGATGTGAAGTGGTGGTATTTTCCATGAATGACTTTGTATCATCATCATCCTCACCCGAGCTGATTTCAGGGTCGCCCGTGCTGGTTTTACAGCGTAAATGAATAACGATATAATTGCGTAATGACGCTTCGATAATTTGTGGAGCGACAGCGACGCAAATAATTGAGAGATTATCGATTGGCAAGACACATTATTCATAAACGGCACGTGTTCTCTGTTATCTCTTCTGTTGTTGTCATATCACGTCATGTTGTTGTCGTATCACGTCATGTTGTTGTCATATCTCGTCGTGTTGTTGTCATATATCGTCGTGTTGTGAAGAAACAGCGGTGACAATTAACTTATCAACTTGAATTATCATGACATTTTTTCTTTTGAAACTAACTAATCGTCAGTGATATGTAAGTATTACCAGCTGATTACAATGCGTGCGTATTGTTATTTACTCTCATTATACGTGATATATACATTCATACATACATATATATTATATATGTATTTCAGAATTATTTCAGAATTATTTCAGAAATATTTCAGAATTATTTCAGAATTGCAGGCCTCGTGACCAAGAGTACATAGAATTACAATTTCTTTCACATTTTTTACATTGGGAAAGGAGGGTTGGCAGGTATTTAGAGAGATGGTGCTCTGGGGTGAGAACCCTTCTCCCAAATTATAAAATATTAAAATAAAAATACCCTTTCTCGACATCTTTACTGCCTCCTAGCTATGACTACTTCACTGCAATACTGTTTCAAATTCCTGTATCATGTAGGCCGTTAAAGCTTCTATCTGTCTTTCTATATCGGCCTACTCTCACCCATCAATACATCTTACTTTTATTCTTGCGAATTTCACCAGTTCGACACCGATTAACAAAAATATTGACACAACCGAGATTATTTTCCTAGTAGCTAGTCACCTCGACGTTCTGTGAGGGAAAGCCAGCTTTTTCTCGTCGGTCTTTCAAGACGAGATAGCACGTGTCTCGACAGATGCGCAATCTTCCGACTGGCTCGAACACGTCGGGTGATAACCATCGTTACTTGATCCCCTTACCTGCCGTTATATTTACCATACCCACATACTAATAGCAGCAGATTCCACGTGTACGTTACTCGCCTAGGTGCGGGGAGCGGGGCTCTCCCAACGGCAGCAGACCATGAGATCAGACGGAAGCAGACCATGAGATCAGACGGAAGAAAAGAAGACCACGAAGAGACATGGATCCAACACATACAATAACAATCTTTCTGGAAACGTTTCTTGTGAATGTTGTGAAGAAGACATGGGCGGTTTCGTCACTGGGGAACTAGAGTCACGTCTGTGACGAGATCTGACATACTCTCCGGGCGAAGACTGACAACCCAGGGACGAGTGGTACAAGATGAGTTGATCGTGTGGACCATCCATCCAATACTTGTCAGTAAACACGAGGAGACGGATGTGAGCAACTGGAAGAGTTAGGAGAAGTAAAGAAAAGTCACAGAGCCGCGACGGGAAGCAGAAAACCGCCGAAATGAGATTCTCTCCCTCCCCTTCTTCTAAAAAAATAACCAACATGTTTTTCTTGAGTTAAAAATGAGGCATAAAGACATTAAACGAGATACGTTGAACAACTATGGATCGTTAGATTGGCGGTAGGAATTCTGTGTAGAGTTACAGCAAGCATCGGATGAAGACTGTATACCTACGCCAGCGGAGCCCTTTGTACATGTAATGGGAATTAGGTCTAATGGTGCTCAACGAATCTCACTGGAAAATATACATATACATTAACTTAGAAGCGGTTGTGCTATTTGTTCCTTCTTCCAGGATTGAGCCTAGTTCTTTCACTTGAGCAAATAGAAAATGTTGTACCCTATTAATACCCGGGTTTCAATTTTTTTTATCCAACATTGGAAAATAATACGACAGCTTGATGTATTCGTGTGGCCATTTTTTGTGGCTTTTTTCTTTTCCTGTGTATCGTGATGAGATTGTTGCCTATAATGCACGCAAGGACGCCGTTAATATATTACTTTACAAAACGACAAATTGTATGTTTTATTACTTAAATCTATATATTAGATTGAATTACTAGTATATGTATTAACTATTAATTAACTGTTCTCGTCGCTGTATCTAGTCTGCTGTTGGTTATGCAAGTGATGAAGGCAGGCTTTAAGCTTATTTCATTATATCACCAGCTAGTTGGTGGCACGCACAAACGACCCTAGCTGTTTGTTTGAGAGGACATTCCAGGTAATAAGTAGATTGCCTTGGCCAGAACTGCTTGAGATAAAGGGTTCTTGTGTGCAGCTGCGATCAGCAGGATGAAATTAAGTAAAATTATCCCGAACACAAGCCTGTACTCTGGATCAAAATCCATCACGCTGTCGGGCTAAAAAGGATCTTCTTTAATTACAATTTTGGCCCCTCACTATTTATTTCGTCTTTCATGTGAGGGCTTTGTCAACGTATTTAATCTATTTCACAAGTCATAATTGACATTTGGGTAAATAAACTGCCCCCTACGCCTGTACTTCAAAGCTTGATGGAACCACTAGGATTTTGTAGGATGACACAATTGAAGCATATAACTTGCAGGAACCCAATAGTACGTGTCGTCTGCTCTCATCTTAACGTTCACATCCGGGACATTCGGTTAAAAGACTAGACCTGGCGCTTTTCTGCCCACTGCGAGCAAATTTAATATAGAGTTCAAGTGCATCGGGATGTCTTGTTCTGGAATAGGACGAGACGGTCGATCAATGCATGTGTCTCGGGAGACGTGCCGGATAGACGTCTCATGGAATGGAAAACAATACCGGCTATCTGTATCCGACATTTCAATTGACTCCGTATCCAATGTCAATCAAAACTTGAAGATTTCACTCAATTTCTTCTCGCCGGAAGTGACGTAATTGGCATTTGATTGGTCTGCTAAAACGAAAGCAATCAGGACCAGTCGTGACGAGAATTGTCTGATGTCAGCAATCAAGACTAACTTGTGTATTTGACAGATTTCATTTACACTTTTGCACACACAAAAAACGACCGACGTGAATATGAGGTGCCATTTACATAAGTCAAGGTTTTACGTTCTTCATGTTCGTCGCTTCATTGATTCGTCATGGCAACAAATGACGTCAAAAATTTGAGCTGTATATAACATTTCTGTTTGTCAAATAGAATTATCGACAGAAAATCAGCCGACCCTTGATTACCGATCTGAACATGTCTATTTTCCAAATCGCATTTGCACTGGGCGTTAAAGGTATCGGTGTTTATTCTGTGCATTCTCACGGGAATTATTCCCAGCCAGTCAAGCGCTTAGTGTCTGGAAGTCTCTGGAAGTCGCATCAAAGGTCACTGACCAACCACTGCCTGTAGAACTATCAGTAGAAGACACCAAGCGCAGGAATGGTTCTCAACGTCATCTCACCGTCCATTAATATTGACATTAATAGGCCTGACAAAAACAGTCCGCATAATGATGCCCAGCCATGTGTTTCATTTTGTCATAAGAAAATGGCCGATGACTGTTTCGACTCGGCATGCTCTCCGAGTGTACAGCTTCATCTACGATAGCTAGAAGGCCAGTTACAACGGAATAATCCATTAAATTATGGCCTTAATTGATATTACAAGATAAAGTTCGTGTGTAGTGTATTCGCGTCGTACCGTACGCATTTATACTCGTACATTTCCCCATTCCTTCACTACAGGATTTGTAGGGTTGCTGAACAAAAACGTCTACGAAATCTAAAATCATATGTCTAAGAGGCTGGTTAGTGGTTACATCTCTATTCAATGTCAAGGTCAATTTCCAACAAAACTATGTAAAATATACTCGATTGGTTACATATTCAAGTCGTACTTTGATCTTGATTGACGTCACATTACCGATGTAGACATAACGTAGCTTTGCTGTGTGACGTCACGCTCAGACTGGTCACTTGACATGTCTAATGTATAATAGGTGCGCACATACAACATTGGACCAGTCTATGCTAAAGGAAAACACTCCAAGCTAGAATATTTTGCATGTTTTAACGCAGCGAATAGGCTAACAAGGAATATTTTGTTCATCCATGTACTCACGGATAATAATAATAATAATAATAATAATAATATATCGTTACCTACTTTCGAATTTCTTATATTATTGTCATGACTAGATTAATTGTTCAGCAAGATCCAGTTTTAACATTTTGTAACACGATATTATAGTAGATCTATATAGCTTTTATATATAGAAATGTCTGGGAATTTCTGTTGTAACAAGAGAAATATTGCTTGGAAGTAGGACGTCTTTCATCTGCGCCAGATAAGCATATTAACCCTGTCATTGCTGGATAAGTCATAGGCACTGCTGTTTAGGGCATCTCTAGTTGCCTCCAGTATAGATATGGTTAATAATATCAAGAGGAGACGCCGCTGTACAGACATTGGCACCTGCACGTCTGACCGGGAGCGTACTGTCCGGGGAGGTGATGAAGGCGGGGGAGAGGGGTGCGGAAGGCATCCAAGAAACATGCAATTAGTCAGAAGGTGTTCGCGAGCATGTGGCATCGACATGCCACGTATCTATACAAGTACCAGAGACCTGGGGGATGATGCTACGGCATGTTGTATATGACAGTAGGTACATGGTATGCTGTAGATCGTGCATCAAAGACCGGGAGGAACTAGTGTGTACAATAAGAGGGAACATAATCAATTAAGCTACATCTGTAATAGTCATATTCCTGATGAATATAGAACAAAAACAACCACACAATTCAAGCAAAATAACAAGGACTTTATACCTGCAAACAAACAGACTTGAGATGGACATATATTTACCCTGGCGGCATAGAATATCGTGTTGTTGTTTTTTGTTTCGGTACAAAAATGAAAATGATAATGACAACATTGGATGGACAGGACATGGTTATTCTTGCAGATCACTTGTCTGGTTGTCCAACCCGTGTACGTCTACAGTACAATATCTGATGATTGCTTCCCTAGACATTCATATTCCTGTTGTAAGATTATATTTATCCATTAATATGTTTGTTGCAGACATTCGTAGACATACCACTTCCGGTCTCTGGATCAATACGACGTATTTACTATAGTAAGTTAAAGTGCGTAGTTTGCTCTCTAGTGCATCATTGGCTCTCCAGTGCATCATTGGCTCTCCAGTGCATTATTGGCTCTCCATTGCATCATTCGCTGCCACCTTCCGGCCCAGACTGAATGACTGCTTTCGGTTCCCGGAAGGAGGCATTGGACATTGTTCCAGAGGAGGTGTTTACATGTGTGGAAGTAGACGTGGGAACACAAAACACGTGTCGAAGGCGTGTTAATCCACAGATACGACGTGTCGATTCTTATGGAATAGTCCCAACTGTTAAGCTATCAATATTTGATGTAAAATAACAGCATTCACTTACACTCTATGCATCCTACTATTATTGTGTGATCGGATTAGATTTACATTGTTGTTGAAAAACACACAGCATTCCACAAAAACCGCACCAATCCACTCTTGCAAACAAACGTCCTTTCGTGTCATTAAATATTCAGCATTTTGTTGTTAATAATTATATTATACTGTATCTTTGATAATAATTGATTATCAGTTGTCAATAGTATAACGTGATAGCAGTGTGAACCAGACAGGAACGGTAGCTCACCTGGTTCTTATAATCGAGGAAGAATTATGAAGGTCAAGGTCGCCTGTTTGTCCATTTATCGATAAAGTAATCTAAAACCAAATCCGTGAAAGTCGAGGCATTGTACGCCTGTCTGTTCCAACACATGATGATTCTCATTCGAAATATCCGCCATAATTCATCAATTATGAAGATATATGTTTGGTAATAATATTCACTGAAGCATGACATAGCGTTATAATAGCGACGTATTAAATTAATTTTCTTTAACAATATATCTCGCATTGTTAAATAAAGCTTTGAATATGACGTATTTTCCTTTGACGTCAGCTACACTTTATTTAAACGTGGACCTCCAACAAGATGTTAAATGAAGTATCAAAGGTATTACATCCCAATATAATGAACACAAGACCGAATATAGAAACATAATATCAAATTGTATTTAAATTATTCAATCAACAGGCACAACATTGTTATAAAAATTGTTATTTAATATTATTTGATGTAATAATAATAATTGATATAGCATAATAATGTACTAATATAGATAGTAAAAATCACTCTATAACTAATATATCGAAAACTAATATATCACCCATCCGTCTACTCTTATTAGTAGTATAGTAAATTATCATGTTATGAAATGAAATAATATTATTACATCAAGTACTATCAAATAATATTTTTTATAATAATTTTTACAATCAAGTGACAGGTCCCGGTGATTCAATCCTATTATTCATCTAAAATTATCTGTCGTCTTTGCCAAAGTACTATATGACCACCATTTCCATCGAACTATGCCATGCGTTAGGCAGTTAGACCTGGTAGCTGGGCGGCATAAAAATATGTACCGCTTTGCCAATGCGCTGCATAAAACGAGGCTTATTTGTGCTCGTGCATACCAACGTAACTGGGTAATGCTCCGCATAGGAACTTCTGCTGTGCATAAGGGTTTATGACTTGTTCATGCATACGGCCCAGCACTCTAATGATACCTCGTATGAATGATTGGTCCCAATGACCTTTGATGAACTGGTCCATTAGCCAATCAAATATCTTCTCGTAAAATCCCGATCGTTCGTCTATTTGACTGATACGCGCCTATGAAGAAAAAGGCTGCGCACGTGATCTGAATAACCAGTTCACAACAAACGATCTTGTGAGAAATGGTTACAGTAAGATCGTGTTCGGGACTCTCGGCTGTATTGGCATACTACTATTGCAATGCTCTCCTATTCTCACTACCTCTATATCCGCTATGTTCATGTTGCGTCACAGAGTTCTCAAAAAGTAGTTGGTGGCAAAAAATCCCAAACGGGGTCCTTTAATCTTGGTCTTGGGTAATAGCAGAAACCAACCAAAATAACATTTTAATTGGATTGATTAAGTTCAGCATTGTTTTTGGAATGATATTTTTTTCTTTCAAAGACTTGTCATCATTTGCACTGATCCTTGAAATTACGACAGAGCATATTTGCATGAACACTTTGTTGGTTATACAGGTATGTTATTGTAAACCTATTTGACTCTGGTCAAGCAAATTTATGAGTGAGTTTAGTGTATACACTCTTATTCAAATTGCACAGTATCTGCTCAATTATTTAGTAGTAGCAGTGGCGTGAGTAGTAGTAGTAGTAGTAGTGGTGGTAGTAGTAGTGGTGGTAGTAGTAGTGGTGGTAGTAGTAGTGGTAGTGGTAGTAGTAGTAATGGACATTTAACCTAACGTCGAAAAGAAAATATACCAAGGGTTTGAAATACTATGGAAGAAAAACAAAACTATATAGAACATTAATTTATATTTCATTTGTGGTATTTTAGCATCATGAGGTCATTACAATAATACAAAAATACAGAAACTTTACGACTAACAGCGGCATTAAGATACAAAGGGGTCAAAAAGATATAATTCATAATATCACTCACATGCATATGCATCCACGGCTAAACACGATGTAGAAAATATCAAGTTTATGTATATAAAAGTTAGGCAGTATAATATACCAAGTAAGCTGCATAAACGTGTCTTAACAGTGGAACAAGAAACGTGTGTTCAACGTGTTTTTAAATATTTTTTTTATATCAAAACACCTTCTTTTTTTTTTTTACAGTATACCAGTTTCAATTACAATTTCAATTTCAATTTACGGATCAATTTCTAGTACCGTATTAAGGAGCATTATTCGTAATATTACGAAAGGACGCGACAGAATGCCCAGATTTATCGCTGAGAGTCAATGTAGTCGAGATTAAGTGTATGTTTATTACCACAGCTGTCGCGAACTAATCTTTAACGTTGTATGATGAGGTAACGACGACGGTCTATGGACTGTTGTAAATCTATAGCCCTCTGTTGCCGGACGTGGTCGCGGCACACTTCTTCAATACAATATATCTGCAGACAAGAAATACCATATGTCATCACGAGACCAACACCTGTTTCCATATTGTACCTACTGTGCATTTTATTAAAACCATGTCTGGTGTTTTCATAATTTGTTCGCTATTTTGTTTAAAGGCATACAATTCACGGGTTTGTTTACATATTTCATGGTCATGCGTATTTTTACATGAAAGAATGAACATTTGATGCGTCTACACAAGTATAATGGGTAACCAGCTACATTTTACGCATATCTCACTGGTTTTCAATATTTTCATATGTTTCAATATTTATAGTATAGGGAGCTTTATTGGCACCAGTGGTCGTGAAAGGTTATTTTCAATGTTCAATGATTAGAGTTATGCCCTTATTCTATTAGACTATAGAAAAATGAGATATTACAGTACATTACCAATTGATTATTCGGGTAAACTGCAATGGAATTCTACCTATCCTAGAACGGTGAAAAGATATTTGGAGGTACAAAAGCGATTATATGTATGCTAAGTGCATGCACTTTGCATTTAAATCTCCATTTCGGTCCAAATCTATGATTGTATGCCTTTAATGATAGAAATAATGCAGTTATTTCTGAATTTGGTAAACATAAATAATTGATGCTTGATGTCTAACGCCATGTACACAAATACATTGTAATGATTTCTATAAGGCGGCTAATCAATGAGATGTAAATAATTAAATCTCATTGACAATTATCATGATCGTGGGGTGATAATACCTACGTTACATTTTGACAGTCATTTCATCAGTCTCTTAAAGACGTTCCAGAGTCACAGATATCCTTATTATACTCATATTTCATCTCAGTATATTTCTATTGACATGAAATCAATAAAATTAGACAAATGAAAAATGTACAAGCACTTATAATTGTCTTGTAATATAAAAAGTAATCATGAATATTCATAGTTACATAATAATAATAATAATAATAATAATAATAATATAAGCATTTGTAGAACCCACCATCCACCGTTACACAGTGCTCTGTCAATCTTTACAAGTTAACTGCCCCATAGAGTCTGAATTGTACTGGCCCAGTGGCAGGCTGTCTTTGTGTTGTCAGAAAGTGTCTAAACATACTAGTATTTGTATGTAGTGTTGTCTAAAAATATAAGCACGTCTGGTGTTCTTTTTGGGGATGATGGTATTTTTGTTCCACATCCCTGAATGACAATGGATAAAATGGCACCCTAGAAGACATTTTCCTGCCTATTATGTCCTTCCTGCGAACCATTTCCTCGAGTTTTCCGTACCGCTCACCTGACCACCTCCCAACTGGCCAAACTAGCATCCATTTATATATACGGACTGAAGATTAGTCATTATATAAAGCCTTACAATACAGAAATGGGTCAACGGTCTCCGGGAACACTTCGACATTGGAATAGTTCTCATTAAGAACGCGCACTAATGCAGCCAGTAGAGAACACGCTCAAATTGATTTCCTGTCCTCGTTGGGTGAAGTGAATGTAGGACATCGTTCATACACCGTATGCATGATGACGTCGAGACCGGTTCATGTAATGGTTCACTGTATATATGCATGATGACGTCGAGACTGGTTCATGTATCGTGCACTGTATATACGCATGATGACGTCGAGACTGGTTCATGTATCGTGCACTGTATATACGCATGATGAAGTCGAGACTGGTTCATGTATCGTGCATTGTATATACGCATGATGACGTCGAGACTGGTTCATGTATCGTGCACTGTAAATACGCACGATGACGTCGAGACTGGTTCATGTACCGTTCATTTTGTGATGACTAGACGTCGAACTGGTTCATGTAATGGTTCACTGTATATACGCATGATGACGTCGAGACTGGTTCATGTACCGTTCATTGTGTGATGACCAGACGTCGAACTGATTCATATATCGTGCACTGTATATATGCATGATGATGTCGAGACTAGTTCATGTACCGCTTATTTTGTGATGACTAGACGTCGAACTGGTTCATTTATAGTGCACTGTATATATGCATGATGACGTCAAGACTGGTTTATGTACCGTTCATTGTGTGATGACCAGACGTCGAACTGGTTCATGTATCATTCACTGTATATATGCATGATGACGTCGAGACTGGTTCATGTACCGCTTATTTTGTGATGACTAAACGTCGAACTGGTTCGTGTAATGGTTCACTGTATATATGCATGATGACGTCGAGACTGGTTCATGTACCGTTCATTGTGTGGTGACTAGGCATCGATCTGGTTCATGTATCGTGCACTGTATATATGCATGATGACGTCGAGACTGGTTCATGTACCGTTCATTGTGTGATGACTAGACGTCGAACTAGATCATGACATTGTATCGTGAACTACATGATGACGTCGTGCGTATTTATGCATAGACCTCTACATGAACTATTTCCACCCAGCTACCACTTTCGTAGAACACCTACCTTACTTCTTGACTTCTGTTACAGTAGAAAACCTTTAACATAAATTCATTGTATCTCCATAATGACTAAATTATTATAATTGCGTGCTCAATAAACAACTGTTAATTATAATCAATGCAAATGTAGACACACGATATCAAAACGATGCTATCAGTCTCAAGTAAATGTTTGGACGTCAATTGGGTTGTCTGAAACAATTCTAGCAATAGTACAGTGTCATTAAACATTATTTGATTGGAAAACGGCCCCATATGCCGTGTGACCCAGTATGAACTCCTACAATATTTATGTATGTAGCCTTCTTTGAACGAGAATCATCAACAATTAGAATAATTTACGATCTCGGAACATCTCTGTGTGTATTAGTAGAATGTGCATGTCAAGAGATGATACCATTAACACACCGCTATCCTAACGAAGTAGGACTCGGTCGTCAAATGCATGAGATCCATAAAAACGACCGTAACTTCAAACACACGCCGTACACGTGACAAGACGATTACCGCATATAGACCACGGTCACCTTTGACGGACAGTCGGACAGTCGTCTGAGAGGCTAATGACAGGTCTGTTGGTCATCTGGAAGCACCGTCACCTGAAAGTGACCACGAGGTCTCGCTGACCTTCACCTTGACTTACTGATGAAATGTGAAGGTCAAGTGTTCTGCTATGGATTGTAAAAAGCTGGTCTCATTGTAAGAGGCACATTAGTTATTGGGATACATTACAGTTATTTATTTATATACTTTGAAGTTGTTTTATAGTACACATACCTTTTGCCCATGGATATCTATAATTGCTTAGAGCAGCTTGTACTTTTACATCACGAAGAAATAACGTTTGACTGTATATTTTTAGAACATACTGGAGCCTACATGAATATCCATGACACACTATATCCGTGTCAATATTCGTGTACATAATTACACTCAGTTGAGGTGGAAGTTGCTTGTTGTGCGAGGTGATTGATGCCTGCGGTCCAGCTAGTACAGGAAAGCTGAGACTCGCAGAACAAGATTCAATACCAAATGATCAAAGATAAATGTTAATGAAATAGTACAATTGTGAAATCTGAAGCCGTTCTGTGGCGCATCCACTTGAAACTGGTTCTCGTCTACTGACATACAAAACTAATTACGAACGAACAAAGGGAGTTTCTCTTGATTTTACTATCGTGGTAATTATGCTCGGAAACCATGCAATTATTCTAAATTAGTTATTAGATAATATTTCTATATTCATGATATTCAGTCATGGTTTTACTGTATATTAGCATTCTTTTGTTTCCCACCACGGGGTACATGGAAAATAAAATTAAACATTTGCTTATTAACGGGCGGAGAAAGTAGCAAACAAAACCAGACATTTGCCTATTGCAATCACAATTCCCATCTCTTGGGTTATTCAATATATTGGTGATCACTTTTCGGTGGTAAATTCGTCCCAAAGTTGTCAAAATATGCTATATATATTCCCATTGGTATTTATATATTCATCCATTAAGTTAAACATTTAAACATTTATCATTGAATTCAGATGGTAATGTCCGATGTACTTGCTAGTGAACACAGCCCGATATATAACCATGTATGTCTGCAAACCAAATGTACAACAGGGCCCAAGTTTAGGTACATCATTTCTTTATTGTTATATATAGGCAAACGCTCTGAATCGAGGGGAAGCAAGGTCAGTTGTGTATGTGGATAGCTCAGTTGACCGCGTGACGAGTGACTGAACATTAATCTCGGCCTGGTGAACATTTGTGATGAAAAAGACTATTATGGAGATTAATGCAAGGTGGCCGACAAGGTCGTCACTTTCATCGCTGAGTATCATCGCCTTGCCTTATGCATCGTCTGGGCTACAGTATGCAACTCTCAGGCGTCGACCATTCCACGAGCTGTTTGCGATCCTCTGATGCAAACCATCCTCCGTGTGTAAACTACAATTCCAGATTAGAACTAGTTAATAGACGGCTTTCTCTAGATGGTTCCCAGCCGTTTTAACGTTCTTTGATCCTTATCCCAACGTTGTCTAACCGAGTTTGTTTAGCAGAAAGAAAAAAAACAGTGATCTTGATATACTGAATCCCAATGGAATATCATTCAGAAACACCAAGATCTATGGCATATCTGTCTCAAAAATCGATCCTAGTATTCTACCGTGTATTAACTATTCATACATTTATCGGGTTAGTAACAAATGTAGATAGAGGAAAAGCAGCAATGCATAATTTAAAAAATGAAACGTTAAAGGTTACACTCTCTAAACATGTAACGTAATACAATAACTATGTACATGTACACATGTAGCCCGCTTTCGTCTGGTGCGGCACCTCAACTCTTCAAGAATAGATTTCTTGAAAGTTACTGCGGTGAAATATTTGATATTCTGACTGCTTTACGAGCACTGGGTCCAATGTATGAGGCAAAACTACACGTGACTACAGAAATACCTCCATTTTAAAGAGGTATCAGGTTGCTCTCAATTCGTGCTTTTCATCTCAACTTCATCACGCGTGCCACTCGATAGAAATGAAGACGGAGGAAAGATTGAACTCTGCTTATACTGCTACTAACCCCCCCCCCCCCTCACCCCCACCATTAGCTAGGAAGTCCCATGACGCAAATTTTGAACACTGTAATGGATTAATATATCAAATTTAGTCCAACACGATCATTGATACATATTTGTAAATTGCGTAAATAGTTAAAGTTTTGTAACAACTATCAGTTTGCCTTTAATTACGCGATACGGATTTAGAGTAAAGCACCATTAATTAGAATAGCCGTAGTTCTCTATATAGTCGAATATTTCTCGTTTTACCTATGTCACATCGTGACATTCATACGATCCTTCTATTCAGTGTACATTTAGTCATCACCAGCACTAAGCTTTCGACAGCAGCAGTATCTTATGAGAGAAGTAAGATAAAGCCTATTGGAACACTGATACTATCCTTATCTACAGATATTGATTTAATATACAATGAAGACATTTCTTGCTAACGTCGTTATGAAGTGGTTTCTTCAGTCGGCGCCATTGTACATTAACTTCCTGTGTTGTTACCGAAGGCTTTCAAACAACTGAGGCAACATTGCTTTGTTTGTTTTCCCATCGAGTGTAGTTACGTAACCCTCAGCAAGGAGGAAGCGAGTATCCACAACTTTACAAGGAAACCAAACGCTGTCGATTAAGTCTCAGGAACAGTTTAAACCCTCGGTGCCACACATAGACAGCATTTAATGCCGATCTTCCAGGAAGCGACATTTGGTGAGAGTGGCTGTTCTCGTTTGATGTTTGCTAAAGGTTACGATGGTTATACGTATTAGAGAACCAAATAAATACACTTAAAGGTAGTTTGCATTTATCGAGACATTCCACTGTCTGTCTGCTATCAACTGAGACTCAGGACAGACCGGAAGTCCGGATGTTCGCTGGGGAACAACAGGACGTGCTGCACCATGACGTTTAGATGGGCAACATCGCCATCACGCACAGACACCTGCGGTTGTATCTAGCAATTCTGGATATACAAGACTGTTACTTAATTTTGTATCTCATGAAACACATATACAACTGTACATCTAAATTACATATAAACTACCTCAACATTACACCAGAACCAACAAAAATGGATTAATGTCTGCACAGCTAAAGTGCATTGCTATCAATTTTTCCGAATTAGGATAAATAGTCTTTTAATAAGGAACTTAATTCTTTTATTTCGAAATGAATTATTCGGAGATCCTTGTTTGCGTGTGTCGCCACTCAAGGAGTATGTCCCTCCTCCAGAATACGGACATCAGTAATTTATTGACTGGGTCGTAGACACACAC
>JAUTBT010053531.1:0-15572 GCA_032361225.1 Lepetodrilus schrolli | reverse complement strand
AATGTCAGCATTGTTCTTTTACATCATGGCTGTCTCGACTACAAAGCCAAGTGACGTCACAGTGGAATCAGTTACAACAGTGCATAATGTTATTTCATGCTTATTTCCTTTCTTGATGCAAGTTTTCATGTCTACATCCAGTCCATTGCCATATTTTGTGTACGTCATCGAACAACTAGCTGAATCTAATGTTATAGCTACATGATTCCAGTTGCAGTTAGTATCAGATTCTAACAATAATACCACGTCTAACGGTTCAAAGATCGGGTCATCATAGCAGAAGCTTTTCCATTCATAAACAACTAGTATAATATGCATTTTAAGATTCAGAATATGGCAAGTACCTCTCATGAACTCCTACCATCATGTTGTTTTAATAACTGTTCCTTCCCGATCATATTTATCAAGAAAATGCTATACATAAGTCGACAATCTTCGTTAGAAATTATAGGAAATGACGGTCATTTTATGGTTGTTCACTGAAGTTTAAGTGAACAACCATAAAATGACCGTCATTTCTTAAATAAATCTGTCTAATCTGGTCAGAATATATATGCTAACCCTAGAATATGTGATAGACCAATATTGGAAATGTCTAGTTGGTGAATCAATTTGGATAGAGTAATGCAAATAATAAGGTGTTTCACAATAAGCTTAAAAACACATTGTACTACTAGTATATAACACTTTACAATGTTTTAACCTTATTTCTGAACATGCCTTGAATGGTTAATAAGATCAATCCCACAGAATTAAGACAAATTACTGCTCAGATTCATAAAATTAAATAACTGATTTGATTAATTATTTAACAAATTTAAATAATTCAATTTACCAACATGAAATGAGTATGAAGAAATGTCACTTACATCTTGGAAGTCTTTCTCCAATGCCTCAAAAGCGCTGTCATCAATGGACGACTTGTCCTTGGTGGACGGCTTCTTCTCCTCCTAAACATAGAAATAAAATATGGACATGAATAATACTTAATTAATCACCATCTTAGTTACCTCTTAACTTCACACCCAATTGTTGTTCTGATAATGTGTTGAGATATATTCATTATCCAAAGACATTCAGATTACACATATGATACACCAATATATGTATTGCCACATATGATACAGAGCATCTGCACAATTACTTCACTACTTCACAGTAAAACCTTCACATTACCATGAAGTGAAATGAATCAATCGTATGGTTACAGGTACTCTGAATTCATTCCCCAAATCATATGGCTTTCTGAAATCATCTAATCATGGTAATACTACTGTATAATTTAATTATCAACAGAAAAATTATTTAACTTTAATTATGAATAGTAATAAATACTTGGAAGCTGTTTTAACATACATATGTTGTCATATTGTACTCTTGCACTAATCTTAAACACCTCAAATTATCAACTGTAGTCTGTATATGGGCCAGTATCCAAACTTTGTGATAGTAAGGGCAACACAATTAGTAATTTGACATAAACTAGAGCTGCATGATCAATGGTGGTAGCAGACATATTTCCAGTTGATATATTATGAATATCATATAAAATCTTCACAGGTGGTAGCAGACATATTTCCAGTTGATATATGACGAATATCATATAAAATCTTCACAAACAAAGAATGTATGGTAAATGTGCGAAATATAATTCAATATAATTCACATATAAGCTACTTCACAAAGTTATTATACTCAACCTAATCCATAAATCTAGATGTCTTTCACATCATATGCATTTAGCTATATCAACATCTCCATATAGCAGTATTATGAAAACGAAGCAAATGTGTCTATACTCAACCACAGGAATTTGAATGTTATTATAATAAAATGTTATATCATGACATCTATATATAATATTATATTATAAATAGACATAATTATATAACATTTTATTATAATAACATTCAAAGTCCTGAGTTTCAAGAATTATTATTGAATATTGAAGAATGACTAGCTAGACTATCTGAAAAAGTAAAGAAAAAATACTATCAAGTATCACAATAATAAAACGAGAATGTATGCATTAAATATTATACTACGTCTTTAATCCCATCGTATTGTCCTAGAAGTATGATTTGTGTCAATGGTATTTGTAAATTAGAAGTGGAATCAGTGGATAACCGGTGAATCGTTCACATTTTGAAGAATTCAAGAATGCCGCTGATATTGATAACGTGTCCACTGTACAGAAGCTTTTTCAATTCTTACCAATGTTTATCCATCATAAATATGTATTTGTGTCAATACTTAGAATGCACTTTTTACCTCCGACATTGTGTCTCCTTGCTTAAACTTTTAAATCTTGCGTTAACATCCGATTTCTTTGTGGTAAGTCTAATGTTTCCTCGTCAAATCTATTTACAGTATGACGTCAGTTGCCATTGGTGACGAGTCGGAAACAGTTGTCTCCCTTGGCTTTCTGGCTTACCGCTAAGATATTTTACTTGTTCGAAAATGGAAATTTATCGATGTCTTTTAAACTTGTAGCCAGAAACGGATATATGAAGTCAAATCAGTTACGGTTAGGTAATATATAGTAGGCTGTATGTTGATACACAATAATATTTGGCTCTGTACATAATTATCATGTTACATGTAGCCTATATGTATGATGCAAGCAAACTCACTTTTGTCATTCTGGAGGCGTTTCCATGTGGAACAGAATGATGGAGGACATCGGCTATAAATCGCATTAATTTTGTGCTATTCCATACAAGCCGCAATTATTCAAGTCCAACTTGTCGCGTCTGTGAATTGCCTGTGCGACGGTAAATTGTCTTAGCGTCTGTGCGACAAATAAATGTTGAGAGGATATCCTCTTATATAGGTAGATATTGAATTACAACAATTACACCAATCCTCCTATTTGCACACGTGTTTCTTGCTGCATCCACTTCCTTCATGGAGCGTAAATAAACAGGTAGCTAGATAGTATATTAGAATTCTGCTATACAGGTAGAGGACATCAAATATAAACTATGAATGTTTGTATTTAAGATGATTCCTTTCGTCTAACATGTAATTTACCACTGTTGTATTACATACATGGTGTGCATGCAGTTCCATAAAAAAATTATCTCTATTCTCAATTCCGTGGATCTCTACCAATTCCAGGCATCAAAGTTAGAAAAACTTAAAAGTGAAATACTGGTCGCAAAAGGCAACATAATGTGCCATGGCTCCCAAATTAGTCGTTAAATTGAGCCCTTGTACCAATCCATTATCTTCATGCCCTTTCTACTTTTTTTCCCAAGTTAAACGATAGTCTATTTGAAAAAACCAAAACAATTAGTTAAATCAGCTTTACTTGTCAAAGTACAATGATTATATTCTATGAACTTCAAACTCGCCGCCGTTGGCCAGAAGTTGTCTGCCGACTGATTCACGTATTTTACTTATTAGCCGCAATGCCTTGTTTAAAAGTTAAAGTAGTTCACAGTGAAAATTAAGCATTTTAATATGTAGACAGATTTGAAATCAGTAGGCTACGTATAATTATGTCAGACATATAATGTTAATTATTTCAGGATCTTAAACTTCAATGTCAGCTTAAACAACTAATGTGTGTTGAGTAGGTTATAGACACCGTCGTTGAAAGTCTAACTACTAGTATTTTATTTATCTAAACGGTCCAATTTAGACAACGCTCATCAGCTCCATGCTGTGAGACACATGCGTCCCAAGGAGGGACCAGTCTGCCGAAATCAGCTAAGCTGGAAGGCGACTGTCAAAGTAGTAAACCCCACCACCACCACCTCCAATTTCGATCATCTCTATATACAGTCAAACTTCGTTGTGTCGAACTCTCTAGTCTCGAACATCGTGGTATGTAGAAGCACATTCTCGTTCCCGACCAATTCCTTCTTTAATTATCATTATTTATACCACTATTTGTCGAATTCGTAATGAAAATACATACAATCAGTCGAAGTGAAATTCAGGTCTCGATGAGCATAAATACTATATATTTTGCATATTTGTCTCGAACTTGTAAATTCAATGTAACAATAACCAATTGATAATTCATAGCACACCTGTTCACCGGTCTATATATACTGTATCATACAGAGTTAATTTGTATTTGTATTCTCTCTGGTTTATTATTAAGAAACACAAGTAGAGGTCTATAAGATATCGGACGTGTAGGGCATACCGAATATTCTCGTTTTTGAACACAACCGAACTATTTTTCATCATGTATTACTTCTGAATTGTAATTACAATAAACACCACATTTAAATACGAACCAAAGGACCAAATACTGTCAGACATAGATGAAAGTTCGATATACTGACTATGTACAGTACTGTTTATTAAGTTGTTTATTAAATTATGTATTAAGTTGTTTATGGTCCACTCTATAGCAGCTATACCAAATCCTGTATGCCTCAGCAGCTACGTGCCTATAGTAATATAGTAATGTTAAAAGAAAACCTTATTCCTTAAAAAGTACGTTGTTCAATTAATTTAATTAAATATGTATAGCCTACATGGTTAATCTTCAAAAAGCCTACGTTTTCGCTGAAATAAATAAAAAAATCTTCCCAAAGAAATGTAATTATGGCAACCAAAATTCACGCCCCTATTGATGGTTACAGGGACTGTAGCAACATGTTATAATATAGAGGCGTACATTACAATAGTATACAGACGAGCAAAGGTTGTAAATTGAATTGTAAATTAAACAATAGGCATATATGTCTTTAAATAAAATATAATATCACAATCGGAAGAAGTCGGCCTATCACATGAACAACTTTAAAATAGCAGTGATTGCACCTGCTAATCTTTAATCGTCCAATTAAAAGATTACTGTATATTTTAATCATTCCATTACAAGCTTATCTCTTAATCCATTTTACCGCACGAGCCGCGGATGAAAAGGACCCACGTGGAGGCTTCCGGACTTGCGCACTACCAGAGGAATCCTCTTACAATTTCAAGAACAATCAGTTGTTGTTGTTGTTGTTGTTTGGTGTTTTACAGTCGCCTTCCAGCATTGCTGATTTCGGCAGACTGGCCCCACCTTGGGAACAATCAGCATTGGTGTCTCTTTATATATCACCTAATTTCCAACACCTCCGACAGGCGAGCGAGTATCTACAGACACCTATCAACCGTACCAGCAGACTGTCTGGCGACTGAGAACCAATATCTACAGAAAGGCGTATACTAGTATTGCAGTATTATGGCGATCCTTATTGATATTAAAAAACATAGAATACATGTTTTTTAAAAAAATAGAATACAATACATTTATTTAGCAGTGTTTATTGACAGATTATTCCAATGTAAATGGAAAAGTTATAGTATCATTCGATTGGAGCAAAAAATGACGGGCTCAATGCATGTAGGCCTACATTATACTAATCCAGCAGTTCTCCCTTCCTGTTGTGTCCTGTGTTAAAATACCACATAACTACAGACATAATTACTAATTCATTACGGTATATTACTTCTCAAGAATGCATCAACTATATTGGCTGAGTGTCAACTCGAAGACCGAAAGGCTTGTGAATAATACAATACTTGATAGAGTAACGGTAAACCTGCAAACAAGATGTGACTGATAGGGCAATCCTGAGGAAGGCCCAATGGGGCAGAAACGTTTATAATTAGTGTGGACACGGCATAGACAATAAGAATATAGTTGTGGCAAAATTTAACAAAATCGTATACTAGTATATTACAGCCATATTCTATAATCCCACTACGCATTTTGTATTCGAAAGGTAAAGAATTATTTAAAAAAATATGTCGGTTTAGTGATCGCAGCCTATTCCTTTCAGCGTCATGTTTATCGTGCCACTGTCGAAGATTAATACCAATGTAAAAATATATTTAATTATTGCAGTCAAGATCAAATATATTTTCTTTTTCCAAATGTTCTAATATCTCTAACGAATGTCGGAATACACATGGCGAAATTCACACGGCGCACTTTTAGAAATAAATTATAAGAATAACTACCAGTAGTATACGTTGGCTCTGCCGACTCGTTATGCTGTAGTATTGGATCACTCACGTATATACTCTGGCTCAGAATGTTAGAAAATCAAGTACAAATGTTTTAGTACAACTTTATTTTAGTACATCTATGCCTCTGTACATCTGTGAGGAAACGATGCATTAACTGGTCATTGATGATTTATAAACATAACACACGACCTCTACCAGATTCTTTACGAATAATACTAAATATATCTACCGTACAGACATTAAATGCGGCTAACGCGAGATGGAATAATGGCTAGAATATTGCACGTGCCCGGCTTTAAATGAATTCACAAAAAAATAGACAAACTAATAGGTTTCCATGATTTTATTCAAACAATATTCAACAATAAATAACATGGTATATGCCCCAAAGCACAACGTGTCTACATATAAATGTCAAATTAAACTGATAAAAAATCAAGCACAACAAGTTTACCATTTTCTTACCGAATTACGATCAGAAAGATGTTCAAAGTGTCTAAAACATTGTGACATCGTACTTGAGGTGGAAATCGTCTATGAGCAGTAGTCCTCAACATATTAATTCAACACATACAGATGGGTCCACCAAATTCAGAGGTATAGCTTCCTATACAAGTACTTGCACAACACTCATCATATGCACCTGGACGCCCTCGATGAACTGCCCAAGTTGCTGAATCGCGATATTCAAAGTACTTCAGGTATAATCTGTCTCAAACTCCAAGACTTTACTTCGCAGCTGATGATGACACAAGTACAATCGTTGTACTTATAACTTAAAGCCCATCAGGACAGGATGCTTTCAAGATGTACGATCCGTCGGGGTCCGTTTCGGATCCTCCTCTTCGCTTTCAGATTCGGAATCCGATTCAGCTTCGGGGTACAGGTCAAGTCCGGCCAGTTTGGCTTGTTGCTGCTCAAAGTTCTGCTTCCTCCACTTGATCCGGCGGTTCTGGAACCAAACCTTCACCTGCGCCTCCGTCAGTGACAACGATGCCGCCAAGTAATACCTACATGAGAGGGATGTCATATTACATAGGTGTTTGTACTGTTAGCCATACATAAAGTAAAATATTAAAATTAATTGAATAATTTCGAGAATAATCATCTTTTAAGTATTATCAATTTGTTGGTTAAAATTTTGTGTATTTATTATTATTATTATTAGTAGTAGAAATAGTAATAATAGTAGTGGTAGTAGTATTAGTAATAGTAGTAATAGTAATAGTAGTAGTAGTAGTAGTAGTAGTAGTAGTATCATAATATAAATAGTAACAATAGCTTAACATTGATATGTACATTATATCGTGAAGTAATACTATTAATATTAATAGTATTAGTATTATTAGTATTAGTATTAGTGTTAATGTTAGTATTAGTATTAGTATTAGTAGTAACTGTATACTACAATTCAGTAGGCATCGCAAGCGATTTTGATTAATATTTTCATTTCCAAGCAACAATACGTTCGAATAATATTTTATTTCAACATCTAGTAATAAATGTTTTGCGATCATCACACGTGGAGTTGTAACGCTGCCTCTGCCTACCTCTCAGTGCCCACCATGTACTGTTGCCGTTCGAACTCCTCCTCCAGTCTCTCCAGCTGCTCTGGGGTGAAGATGGTTCTCACTCGCTTCCCCTTACTCCCAGAGGACCTCCTCTCACTTTTATCTGCAACCAAAATATTCCTTATAATTCTACTGTTAAATTTTGCTGGGATGGGATTTGGGAAACAATATTTCCTTCCTCTCAATATCAGAATATTCGTAAAATTGTATTCACAGAAGAATGTGTGTGATGAACAGTAGAAATCGAGCGGTATATTGATGAATTTGCAACAAGACTCAAAAGAGCGTCTACAAAATTCCCATAACGATTTTCTAATTATCGAGGAAGTATATTAAATTGTTATCGAATGTGTGTAAATTAGTTCAGCTAGATCATATTCATAGAATCAATCCCTTATATTTAAAGCTAACTATAGTAATTCAAGTATTATATGTATGTAAACTATATTAGCATTTAACAACATCATATTATTTCTATAAAAAAAAATCAATTATTCGTCCCAAAATATGATAGAACTAGTTATATAAACGATATTATATTAGCCGTATTAGCGGCCAATGCCACACTCTATTAGTTTCAAAGAAATAATTATTAGTAAATGACAGAAATATGATAATCTATGAATTGAAGAGGTATCAGAACAACACGGAACCATTATTCACTCAGGCCGGGAACCTCATGATGGTCTCGGCTAGTATAGGCTTAATAGATAACTGTCATATAAATTATGATGTACCTTTTTGGTTAGGGCTCTCCTTGTCGTCGCTGAGGGTAGGACTGCGAGTCTGGAGGGGCTCAGGATACGGGTGGGTGGCTTGGAGCCGCTGATGACGTCGACTAGTGTACCCTGGTTCGGCGTATCTGTGCCGTGTGGTGGTATCACATCCCGGGGGGTAAGGCTTCTCCTGTTCGATGTCCGGAGACTTATTCCCATTCAGGATGGCGTCGATGGTGAAGGCTGCGGACTTAGGGGAACCCTTTGACATGGGTCCCTGGGGTCGGCAGTACACCTGGCACGTAGGAAGGGTCTGCATGAACGCTGGGTGGAGGGACCAGTCGTCTGGCTTCTGATTCGGGTACATCTGCATATACGGCCACAACAGGTACGGCGACATCCCGGTCGTGTCGGGGTACACACCGGCTTGCATCGTTCAATTAAATATTAATAATTCCTATTGTTAGGAAAAAAACGTGGCTGATGAGGGTCCAAAAACTGGCGAGTAAATCCAAAGAATTTGATGATCTGAAATTCTCGGTCTTGAAATTCAATTAATTTCAAGCGTTAATTTTCCTTTTCTTTAATGCACTGCTCCTTCCGTTCCGAGATGGACGAGAGACATTTGGATTCTCCGTGTGTGGGTAGTTTATAAACCTTCAAGTAGGAGGTACTTAGTGTGAATATTGACAATAACATCATCTCCGATGCAGGTCCCAATTGACCAATCAGAGAGCGCGAAGACGGTTAAGACGTTTCAATTGTCGCGAGGCAATTGCGAGATCTAAGGGGGGAAAGTGAGGGCGGATAGCCATTGAAGAAACAACAAAAGAAAGAGGAAATGAAACAAGTAATGAATACAATAGGAATCGCTAGAATCCCCACCTCTGCGTGAATTAACGCACATCGAACATCATCAGCTTACAAGAAAACAGACAAGAACGGATGGGTACTATCCCTTACCAATACATATCGCGATTAATATCACTTAACTGTCGCCAGTCGCGAGCACGCAGCAGTATGTAGAAGCAAGACACACTAAAAACACAACATAAGTATGTCTGAGACGGTATTAAAGAAACTGTATGTTTTTCAAATATATGTTCGTTTCTTTCAGTGTTTTAAGTTATGTTGTCAGAGAAGATCTACTTTCATTAACATTAACTATCCAGACCGTATAGTAGCATTGTAACTGTTCTGTGTTTTCATAGACAAAAGCGAGACCTATTTCATCGTCTAACCGTTATGTCAAATGTAAAAGTATCTTTGCATGTAGACTTATGAAGCTAATTGTAGTATATAAAATTAAAATATAATTTTGAATTTATTATATTTACTATCATGGAATCTCATAGCTGCAAACTCATTGCTCTGGAAATAATATTTGATTTTCGCCAAACGATAAGGTGTTTTTTATTTTCGTTTTGTTATTTTGATATTTCCATTCTATAAGTTCTACAAGTCTACATATTCAATGTTTATTCATGTATTAGTATTTCACCAATACTTCTGGTAACCTGCGCTAGGGTGCTTAGTGAAATATATTTTACAAGAAATTTACAAATTGATTTTGAACATTGAAATTTGAGTGCGTACATAAATCTAAACAAAATGATTTATCTAATGCAACACATTTCTGATGATAGATCGAAGTACATATGTCGTTTTGTAGATAAAGTATTAAGCAAGCAGATAAGATAATTTTAAAAGTTTGTCGTAGAAATAAGTTAAAATGGAACTGTGAAAATTATATTCATTTAGTGTCGTCCAAGTCACGCTAATTAACGAATTATTCTCAAATAGCCGGAAGAAGACAAACATAAACACTCGGGTACTTCAATACGATGCTATTGGAAGCACGTGGAGACACTAACAGATATAATAATTTTGTTCAAGCTGTGCTACCGTTGTACTAAAGGCCACTGGTATACTTAGTTTACAGTCAGGCCTATAATCACTGTCCTTCTTGCCCCTCTAACCAACTGTCACCCTTTAGCCTTTAGCACTATACAACGGCAGCCTTTGTTAGATGATGTATTTATTTACAAGACAATTGACAGACTGGTAACAGACTGACCAACAGTGTGGAGGAATTAATTCAACCATGAACCATGAATTTTACTATTTAGTGCTATTTCTATTTTAGAAAAGTGGCAATTTAAAAGTATTTTGCTACGAATGAAAAGATCATACACATCAAGCTAAATATCAGAATATATAAACATGTAGTTATAAATTATGATGTGGAAAATTATTTTCTTTAATTAATTAATAATTTTGAATATCAGTTAATCATTGATGAGAGTGGTTGTATGCATTTAGCATAGTATAATAACAACTACATTTTAATAGATCGTGTTTTTAAAAAACTATTTAAAATCCTCTACAAAGTGCGAGAAAAATATATTAGTTTATTATACTTTGAATTAATATTAAATAGATGAGATTTTAACATGGTTTTAAAAGAAATCGGTTGTTTTTGTGTGTATGTTTTGAATTTGGCCAGATAGTACATTCCAGGGCTGTGTAGAGGTATCGTTCACTCTCTTAATACACCACATGACGAATTTATTCTGATATCTGCTTTACATATTTGTACAATTATTGCGCGTGTTTGCATTTTTTTTAACCTGTAGAAACCATGTATTAAAACATCATATAGTGCACAAGCTACGGCTGGTACTGATGAACAAATGGTATAAATGATTACTCTGGACACACACACTGGGTTATTGCCCATGGATTATTATTGTTAGATCATAATTATTTGAACATATTAAGGTTAAGCTTTTACTGCAGATACTATTTGTTTATGAACACGCTGAACGATGTTTTCAATAATTCTGAAATTGCAATAGGGTTCAAACTTCGAACATTTGATTTCATATTTCTCAACTGTATACCTATGTGTTAGCTATGTAATACACAACCATATCTTCCTCATCCTAGCGTAGCATGAGCAAATTGATACGCAGATGTTCATGAATGTAAATTACAATACAATGTTCAATATAATAGTCCAAGAGTCTTGTGAGGATACAAACTTACAGCCTACACGTGTCAGACAATGTTTTCTCTCACTCAGACTCTTTCCAGAGTGTTATCTGTCTTCATGCAAAAACAAGTCCCGAATATGTTCAAGCACTCATTCACCCCTTGTTTAACATAATAGTCTTGTTTATCATAATTCAGACAGAACGCCCTAAGGGAAGTAGAAACCTTAATCAGCCTCTTTAAGACGAACTGTAGAAGTCAGTGAAGGGTTTACGGAGGCCCCAAAGGGCCATGTTTATCGACACTCGTTCCCTTTTCCCTGCTGCTCCGGGCCAAAGGGGTTATTTCCAGTGGATGCATCTGCAAACAGGAGACAATGCTATGACAACGCCGCTCTTTGCTTACAATGCACTCCCGAGCAAATCAGGGTGGATCTTCATCAATATAGATACCCGTAATTGAATTAACCGCAACGAGGTTCAAGTAGAAATGGTGTTCTCGATAAACCATCTTTTTAATTACCAACTGGTTTGGAATTGTTGTTGGGACCTCGCGGCAGACGAGAGCTTAACGGACAGTTAAGCAATGCACACGGTCAACGGCTCTGGGATAATGGAGTCTGTAACTTGAAATACTCCTACCTGGTAAAGCAGAGGGTCGTGTTTCACTGTTTGCTGGACACACGGCAGCTAATCGGTCAGGTACAGGGCTCCCAGGACACCCACAACGACCCCGTGCAATTCTAATGAAGTGGATCCACCGTCCAAGGGGATCAACACGGCGTTAAATTATGATCCTGAATTTTCTCCGACAATGAGGAAAAGCCGTGGCAATCAACTTCGTAGCGAAAGATTCGTAAGCTTTAAACAGGGAGGTACTTACGTGGTAGTGTGAGGTACACTGGGCACCTTTGAACTCTCGAAAAACCAATTCGCACCAGAGTGACAAGAAATTATAGACATGCGGTTTCGTAACGGAGAATTACATTGATAATCGACTGAAGAATACTGGTATTTGGCTTGTATCTTCGTTATACTACCGTGTTAACATTCAAACAGTTGAGAACTATTTAGTATCAAAAACATTGGACACCTTCGGTTTGAAACAGGATAATGTTACATTTTAATGATTAGCCTGGGTTGGGTAGGGTGGAGAGGTGGGCTGGGTTGATGTTTTGGATGGTGGCGGTGGTGGGAAGAATGCCGTTATGCATTATATTAGCTGTAGTCCGCTCGCAAATCTTCATCAGTAAAAAGTTCCAAATGGATCCAAATTTCAAAATGTCATTGCTGCTACAGTCGTGGTGGCTAGATAACGCGTCTTTGTACTGAACGAAATTTGACGAAACCATATGAATATTTATCACCACCATAATAACAGTAATTAGTGGTTCCCTTTAAATATGCAAACCAATTGATTAATTACAACTTGAAACCATTTAATGATATCGACCAGGGATACGGGCGAGTTATTTCACTGTTTATGCTCACCATACTGCACAGACCGAGCATGTGGGCGCACGCGGCAGGTTCACACGTACGTAGCACATGCACGCGCACATTTGACTCGCCACTTAACATGCCAATTGAACATGTGCATGAACAGTGTGATTTATGAAGACATCATATTTAGATAAGATATACAGCCAATTCTTGGAATAATAAGGGTTCCGTTGATGGACATAAAATATGGTGCATATATTGAGGATCTGTAATGCATGCATAATAAATAAATTGAATATGCACTTCCCGGTAATATTAGGACTATTGAGCTAATTCTTAATTATTTATATTTTTACCTGGATAGGGATACAGAAAACACAGGACACATAAAAGTACAACAACCATTCATACATATTTGTCACGTACACATGCGCCTTGTACCGTGAACAGTTGATTAGATCTAGATAACAGCACTTCAATATCACATACTACACAGAACTTGATGACAGTATCGTCAATAGTCACGGTATGTTGAGAAACTAGGAGCTCAGACTCCGATAGGAAGTTTTTATTAACTGACTGACCATCGACCGATAGACATCACACTGTGTTTGTAGTCTATCTTTTTTCATATCGATACACTGGGATAGATGATCGATATTCATGGAGACATTTATCGGTGTGGACGGGTTGTAATATTGGTAAATATGGAATTATTGCCATTGTGTTTGAATATGAAAATACTATGACGGTAGCAGAATATAGGGATCCGCTGTGTCAATGACATCAGAGTGCATCTGGTTTCACCTACAAAACATATTTCCTGTCTTACTTTGGCTTAATCGTCTGGGGAGGCTATATTTACATGTTGTTTTTAATAAATTTAAAAAAATGAACCTGTTCCCTTGCGAGATATTCGTACACTACGTACACTATCAATTGATTGAAGACTATAACGAACTGTTTAATGACATTGATCTTAACAGATGACGGAGCAAATAATAGAGTATCCATGAAACCCGAAGGAGAATAAATAGAATAAATTTGAAGCATTAATATCAACTCTATGTACGCCATTCCAGTATGTAATCAAATATGTGCTTAATTGTTAAGACTAAGGGGGCTTAATATACAATAACCTTTTGTTTAATTTCCATACCGACGATTCCGTGTTTTATTGTTTCAATGTAATACTCTTGTCAATGTTGGAACGACTGTTGTCAGTTATTAATGATTTCATTTGAGCTTAAAATCTTCAGAAGATCCTACACAGCATTGGTCCATTGGTTTTACCTTCAAGTGGAATCATCCTAATACAAGTTATACACATTTTTGAACACCATTGCTCATGGACAGGTTAATATCAACGATATCATATTTCAGAGTGGTGTATATATATATAATCCAACTTGCATAATAGTACTTGTGAATATCAATATACCGACGAACCATCACTAGACTCGTCTCTGGTAACTATGACACCTATTGCAGACAGCGGGGGATGATGAAGTAGCATGAGACAAGCTTTGTCCTACACTCCTCGCAGTAGCATGGCAAGATTATCTATTCTACCTGGGAACGAGGCTGGTATTGTACGTCTGCTTATCCTGGCAAGCGCATTAGTTAGGAAACTGTTACTTTCCTATTTTTAGTTCCAACTAAAATATAACTTTTTTTTTTTAATTGTTATCACATAAATCATAGCGATTTGCCACTTGAGAGTATTGACCGACGCACACGTCCATATTGAAACTCTTTGGTCTAGTTTATCAAACCCATTAGCAATGGATTTTCAGTAATAATATTTAGATACATCATTAATAAGGAATGGATGGGTTACACACCTATAATTACCAAGCTGGCCAATTGTTTGGCCTTCCTTCCCATTACTGTGATGCTATTGTACTCAATGTTAAACATAACATCAGGGCTTAGATGCATTATCACGAAATCATATTTTCCTAAGAACGCCGTCCAAGCTGGAAATAGTTTGGTAATCGTCAGATAGATTTATCGATATTTATTTGTTAAAAATGAACAATAGTTGATCCGGATGTAAAATTATATTGTTCACTGCGTGATGTGCTCGCGATACAGCATTAATTAATGTCATCTAATTGGACACATCACGCAGAGATACCTTGAAATACAAATATTTATACTCATTACCGGAAATATCATTAGTAGGCATACTTGCTAACACGACACACATATATCTTTACAACTTCAATCTTGAAATATTTTGTATATATGTAAACTGTCGGTAAAATTATAATGGTAAACAGAAAGTGTCTGTATAACAATGCTAATATTTATTATTACTTAGAGAAAAAGAACATCTAGGCTGGCGTAATTGCATATGCTTATATGTGCGTGTGTGCGTATCTGTGTGTGCGCGCGTATGTGTGCGTGTGTGCGCGTATGTGTACGTGCGTGTGCGTGAGCGTGTGCGTGCGCGTGTGTGCATGCGTGCGTGTGCCTGTGTGTACATTCGTGCATGTGCATGTTTGTACTTGATCGAATAATAAATGCGTGCAAATTACCGGGATTCCATATAAACAAATTAAACATCTTGAGTATGTATGAAGACTTATTGATTATATGCATACAAGTTTTAAGTTGGATCAAAGAATAACACATGTAATGTCAGATCGCATCAGGCCAATATATATCATTTATATTTTGCTGATAAATACTATATTCAAAGAGATATAATATGTAAACTAAATGGAATTGTATATAGAAATGTATATATATATAGGCATATCATATAAATGTTAGTACACGATTATTGTGATAGTGATTCGTGGAAGTTACGTACGTACGTTGTGCATTTTCCTCACACCGAAAGCAAATACACTACA
>JAUTBT010053520.1:0-15574 GCA_032361225.1 Lepetodrilus schrolli | reverse complement strand
ATGCAGTCAAACTTTGGCCACACTTTTCATCTAGTGCTGTGTTTTCATTCGCAGCAGTGGATCCAGGGAGGGTCTTAGGGGTCTGAAGACACCCCCTTATGCCCTGTGTGTTCCCCAATGTTTGCTTTATATTTAATAAAGCGAGAGCACAACGTAATGAACAGCTCAAATAAATAAAACAAATATCAATTCTACAATTAATCTAGGATATTAACGATACTTATTGTTCACTTTTTATATAAATTAGATCTAATTAGAAGTGAAGAATATACAGTACCGCTAATATTGAACGGCATCAGCTCAAAAATGACAATTTCTCTCTAGAGATGACACGTAACAGCATGCATGTATCAATACGGGGTCTTCAAAATGTCCAGGATCAATCCTCAAGACCGCACTCACAAGACTTTGAATAATTATAGTTTATATCACTATAGACACCTTCAGTGCAAAAATGACATTTTCTTTCTACAGGCGTCACGAAAACGTATTTCATTATTCCTACATTAAAAAGAAAAACGTCCAGGAACATCCGTTGATGCAAAGAAAATCGCTTATCATCATTCATTTTCCTTTGAATAAAAATATGTTTAAACCACACGATCGTTATGCCTGTACGTATTTCAACATTTCTGGAAGCCGCCTCCAAACCCTAGTATAGGTAGCTTACTGTATGTGTCTTTCCTCGGATGCCAGTAGATCGCTGTTCATTACGCCTACATTTCAATATTTCCGGTGATAAAGCTTGGGGTACTAAAAGATGTCACTATCTTTGCAGATGCCAGGAAATCGCATTTTATAACACCTACATTTAGAAGTTTCGGGGCGCATTCCACCTAGACCACAATAGATAACATTGTGGGTTTTATTCCTATATAGATATAAGGAAATTGTACTTTGTTATGCCTACATTTTACAAATTTCGGGAGCATGTTCTGTAGATACCAGTAAATCGTATTTCATTATATGTATATTTAAAGTTTTCCGAGAGCGAGCCTCCGTCGGAACCAGTAGACAAGCGTTAATGCCACCACACACAAAGGGAAATGTGCATGTGCACTGGGTCACGCGTTGCAGAGTGGTGACTACAGTTTGTGAGAATTCGACCACGTGTGGCCGTGTGGCAATTTTTTAGTACAATCCCCTACGTTTGCGGGCTACTATTTGCGAGAATATGTGGCAATTATCTAGTGCTGCGCAATTGGTCTCAATCTATAAATTTGTGAAGAAATATCCTTTAAGTTACATTAATATTAATGTACTAAGATGCTGATTTCAAATCGAATTATTTATTTATTGGTTCAGACGGAAGCATGTTATCGGAAATCTATTAATACAAGCATAATGAAATACGATTTCCTGGCATCTACAGAACAAAACAACATTTTTAGCATCTACAGAACAAAACAACATTTTTAGCACCCGTTATCTAGTGGGGTGGCATGTTCCCGAAATTTTCGAAATATAGGCATAACAAAGTACGATTTCCTGGCATCTATATGAAAACAACACAATGCTATCTAGTTTGGTCTGGAAGGTATGCTCCCCGATAGTTCGAAATCTGGATATTATATAATGCGATTTTATTGCATCGATCGTTTCCGGACTTTATTAAATGTAGGCATAATGACATGTGATTTCCTAATGCCTGCAGAAAGAAAGTGCCAATTTTGCATTAAAGTCCAGTCATCATATAATAAATAAATAAAATCAAACTTCATTCTGTGGTTGGAGTGTGAAGGATTGATCCTTGAAATTTCGAAGACTATACATGTAGATGACGCATGCTGTTTCCTGTCATTTTTGAGCTGATTAGAGATATTAGATTACTCACTTCTAAATAGATCTAATTTATATTTTAAATCAATCAGTATCATTGATATTAAGATACTAGAATAATGGTATAATTGATATTTGTTTTATTCATTTGTTCGTTGCGTTAGAAACATGCGCGAACGCAGCAAACGAACCAACCTGTTATCAGCTGATGCAATGGTCAGATATTATGTAAAGGATATTGACACGGCAAATGCTTGAGTGTTAGTATTCAGTAGGAATATACATATACATATACATATATACATATACATATAAATATACATATAAATTATAAATTATAAATTATTATTATAAATTATTATTTAGTAGTAGTAGTAGTAGTATTATAAATTATTATTTAGTAGTAGTAGTAGTTATTGTTATAAATTATGTAGTAGTAGTAGTAGTAGTAGTAGTAGTAGTAGTAGCAGCAGCAGCAGCAGCAGCAGCAGTAGGGTTGTTGACATGTTTCATGGTCAAACGTTTTATCGGTGATTATATTCATGATTAAAGACTTAAAGACTTTGAATATATATCAAACGTTTGACCATGAAATATGTCAACAAACCGAGGCAAATCATGTGACTTTTACCTGCAATTCCATTGGCCTGCTAACAAAGTGCTCAGCCGAATTCTCACAACCATCGCAAACAATGATAGCATACTAGATAATTGCGTGGCAGAATTCTCGCAAATATAGTCCTCAGACGGAGGTTATTATGCTGCGGACTGCCACTTAATATTATATTATAATATGCCATACCTAGTACAGTATATCAACTCTTTTGGCTTGATATTCAACCCAATTATACACCACTTACTAGTATACAATGCCAAAGACCGTGTCAAAGACGTTTCGTGGCAATCCTTTTTTTCTATTTTTATTGGTTTTCTTTTACATTTTTTTTGTTTAAAAAAATGTAATATAAATCATTAAAATCGAACATATAAAATCGAAACGTCTTTGACAAGGACTTAATAGGCATTTAAAATCAACAAATAAACCCAATTGAACTATGTAAATCACCAGCTATATGCCTACTATTCATAGTCACACAGTTACAGTTACGAATTGTGCACGGGCACATCGCACACACGCACGCACGCACATACACAAACACACACGCACACACACACACTGAAGTTGCTTCATTAAATATGTGTGCGCATTAATGATCTATATAAATAAATATAATTTGATATTTTGGCCAGTCGGTCGGATCCAATATAAAAATAATACTAATTGTTGATTATGAACGGTCGGTTGGCAGAAAATAAGTATAATTGTCAACAAAATTAATTATTCAGATTTGAATACAAAGTACTGCTTGTCATTAGCAGCAATTGTTAGGAATTATATTTTTTATTCTACATATTTACCCGTAATCAGTCACATTGGCGCAAAAACTACTCCTTGTCGGTCTTTATTTATGGTCCAATAATGCTTTTTATGACTTGTTCCTTCACCATTTATTATTACAATTTTCTCAAATCTAGAACACTGTCGGCGGAATATAATAAAAGTAATTATTTTTATTTTCCAAAAACATCGGGTCCCCTAATCCGTATAACCATGGAATCAAATAACTATGGTCTAAAGATAATACTATATACTATACTATACTTTTTGTGTTCTAATACCCAACAGGATTTCCCCATCGACTCTTCGAATTCTGTCAATAGAAGTAATCTACACAGTCATAGACTTGACTAGGCTTGGTATACTGGATGTCTTGAATACTGGATTCAAAACCACATCCAGTTCCATACACACATTCCATCAGCTATTTAAAGCGTTGTGTACAATCACTATACCCAATGCCCACTTTGTAGAACATTGACTGGTGGATGGCAAGCAGGTGCAAGCTAGAATCACGATGTGGGTTTCACAGAAGCGACTACGTGATCCAGATCCACAAGGCGGAATACACCAGCATGGAGATACTAATGAGTCCACTTAATAACCAGACGATTCTTGAAGTGCGTATCACATGAATTCCTGTTATTCTTGGAAGGCTGATTCTGACGAATGCACCCAGTACTAGGAAAACTATGACGAATTGTGCCAGGGTCATGACTGACTCCCCGTACTGTAAAAAAACAAAAACATAAATTAACGATAATAAATAATAACAATAATAATAATAGTAATAATTATAATATTTTTAAATGGCATAACATAACATAGTATCGCATAATTTCATAAATTGTATTTACAGATAAAATATTACAACGAATATGTTGTGTTATCATTTATATTCCAACATTGGTAATTGTATGATCTATGGCCAGGGTTGGAAGTAAGGTTACCTTACAGAAGATCACTGGAGTGTATTCGATTCATGACCCGTGTCGGTGGAAGCGCATGCTTTTAGTGAGTACTCCAATCGAACAACAGGAGTAAACACTGATGTAAACGAATATATCAATAATTAAAATAAATAATCAACTAGACCCAGTCTTCGATTGAACTACCTTCCCACCTAGAATAGGTTGTCAACATATTTTGAAAACAAATAATATTTATACACCCCAGTGTTTACTCCTGCCAACATGGGGAGTGTATCACACAAAAGGGTAGTACCAGTGTGTCCGTGCATACATCATATATGCGTCATATCCTGTTATATAGTAAAAGCACGATGCACGTCCGGATATACACCCGGACCACAGAACGACCCTGTCGTGAAACTAAGTCTGGTGTTATACTGTTAGTTCCATCATTATCGAGAGTGTCACACTAGGGTTGGTCGTAGCGACTCGAATACAGCCATGGCGATTGGCTGGACGAGTCTTACCGTATTCGTATACAAACGCTGTGCATCATACTCCTTTTGTACCGCCCATTGATGTCCACCAACACGGCCCTTTCTCAGGCAGTAGTCAGGTCCACTGATCTGGTCAACGCTCAGTCCGCGACTAAAACATTACTAATACTCAGAATTTGACTAACTGCATATTCATGACCACCCACACACACACAGAAACACACACACATACATGCATGCACACGCACATACACACACACACACATGCATGCACGCACACACACATGCATGCACACACATACTTGAGAAAACGACGTTTATGACCGAAATAATCTTGAAAGCTATAAATACACACACACACACACACACATACACTCGTACACACAAAACACACACACACTCGTCCAAACAAAACACACACACACACACACAAACACACAAAACAATATGATTATCAACTACAGAACGGAATTCTAGATAATCATATTTCCCACGGTGATTGATGGATGTAAAGTAGAGAATGGCCACGTTTCTTTCTTTTCTCAGGATCCGGACTTGCAGTCTATTCACCGGACCCGGGCCTAATTCCCGGTAATCTGATTGGACCACGTGACCAAAAATATGAATAAAATCTATTCACCGGACCCGGGCCTAATTCCCGGTAATCTGATTGGACCACGTGACCAAATATATGAATAAACCCTAACCACGTAAGCCAATCAGATTGCCGAGAATTGGGTCCGGCTCCGGGGAATAGACCGCAAGTACGGTCCGGTTCCGCGTTTGTGGCCGGGAAATAGACTCCACCGTTTACATTGTACAAACTGCCGTTTTGTTTTGTATGTATGTATAAGGCTTACGGTATACCACACACCTCAACATTCGACACCTCTGTTCCTGCAAACGTGGAGCCGCCATCTTAAAATCCTTGACATCTCTTGAACTCCACAGACGTTCTGCGGCAGCGGAAGCACGTGGCCTACATGACAGAGGATACCAGTCGATAAATGCCCATGCTACATTTGAGTGCAATTACCAATTTTGAAACAATTTTACACATCAAAAAAATTTTTTTAGGTGTCCTGCTCCAGGATCCTAACAAAATCCGAACCGGATCCTAACAGGACACTTTCACCTCGCGTATCCTTGTGTATTATTGAGGATCCACGATATGTGTTCTGGCCCGGACATATAACTTTTTTTTCTGTGTTTGACTCCACATAAATGTTCGTAATATAACAGTAATAGTATAGGCATGGATTTATTCCAAAGAAAATAGTTGAGCTTTAATTGTTTAGTGTCCAAATCTTACCAAAGTCTTGTCATGAGGTTTTCGTTGTCGACATACTCGGACCACAGACACGCTTCTCCGCCAAGAATATAGTGTTCGTCCACACCGTGCCCTGTCATGGCAGCCAGAGGGACACATTGAGTATTTTGGTAATAGATCTAGACCTTTCGTTTTCCAGCGTTCAACTTAAAACTACTTCATATAATATTGTTGTTCATGTGATATTCGACAGGCTTGCCCACGTTGGTCTAATTTAGAACATGCACTTGAACAATATTGTGTGACGCTATACGCAGGAATGTTCGCTTTTGACGATGTCTAGTATTACTACAGTCGACAGACAGACAGACAGACAGAGACAGAAACAGACAGACAGACAGAGGGTGATAATGTTGTTAGTTCGTTGTTGTCTTTTTACCGGGAAATGCGGGATCACAACTGTAGTATCTGGGCCAATCAGGACCAAACTGGATCATGTCCAGATACCAGCACGCTGAATATAACACGCGATGTCCTCGGCGAATAGCCTCCAGAACTAAGTCAACGTTGCCCATCCATATCTCAGCCACAGTCACGTTTGCCAACTACAAATAAGAAATGGTGTACAATGCAATACAATAATAAATATAATATTAAAATATCGAAGTATACAGTATAGCGCTGTTTCCACTAAGCTGCTCATTTGTTCTTGAAAGAGATACATCTTAATTAATTTAGTCTGGGGTTCTTATGAATTCTAAAGCATAGCAAAAGCTCCTCGTCCAGGAATTTTAAAAACTAGAAATAATATTACATCTAATATAAGTGAAAGTGGCAAATATAATCACATTTATCAAATAACATACGGGTTTGAGAGTGCAATAAACCCATACTATAAATATAAATATTTTCACTAGTGCAATAACACAATAGATTTTAATAATTGTATTGCATACGCGATGCATATCAAAGTCTTTTTGGACCGCTTTTAGAGCTTCTTCTTGGGAATTAATTTATTCGAATATAAAGTTAAAAGATGTCTTCAATTAAATATGCATTTATTAATATTTACACATCTACTTGGAACTATATTTTGTCCGCGTGCTTTAACCGAGTTCCCTAGACATTTGCTAATTATAGTGTTTGTGACTGAAAATCGATATTACAATAGTTTCTACAGCTATATGATAAATAGAATCTCACATTCGTGTTCATATATTACTGAATGTATTAAATTCGTTGGCAAAAAAATGATATAATGCTCGGGAGAGTCTCGCATTGTATCATCTTTGCCAACTCGTTTAATAAATTCAGTATTATATGACCACGAATGTGAGATCCTATTACATTATTGTATACCAGCATTTGCAGACTAGCGTGTGGATTTAACACTCTATATGTGTCTCACTGTTTACAGGTGAGTTATATTTTGTGACATGTGTCAACCCTTGATGACAAGGGTTAATGATGATCTCGAATGAAGACGATGACCGTTTCTAACTGTATGGCCGGCCAGACAATGTATATATATACCATGTTATACTTGAATGAGACGGTCTAAGAAATATTGCACAAATATCACACAATAACACATGCAACTGTATATATGTGAAACGAGACACAACTACATTTTATCTCTGAATAAGTATATTCATCTTCACTTTGTCCTAGCCCAAGACCATACCTTTATGTTTGTTTTCAAAGTAGCCTCTTGCCACAAAATAAAGTTGATTCCCTGATGGCGTGTTTTACCCATGTTGTGAACATCCCTCATGAATCTGTACAATGTAAAGAAATAGATATATAAATATGTCGTAAAGTATATATATATATGGAACGGCCACCGAGCGCTCCGTTCAGTCAGAACAGTCAGAATAGGTCACAGCTAGATTCTCCCAGTCGTTGTTTACGCTCCTGTTTGGCTGCACTCTTATAACGACAGTCCCAGGATGACGCTAACTTCTTTCATAACGTGATTTTATAACGTGACAGTAATGACCTAACCTATTGCATTTAACCCCGCCTAACCCGCCACCCGAATCTTCCAGCTAAAGACACATACAGGGTAGGCTTCCAACCCGAATAATTGCGAACAAGAATCATACATACAATAAGGTTAGAAGGCGAGATGTGAATTACAATGGCTAATATGGATCATAAGATGACACACGGAATATAGCAACATGTATGAAAGGAATGTACATGGACTGTATGGTTGGAATGTAGTTATAAATAGATGTGAGAAAGATTATGAATTGGATATATATCATTTGATTATCAAGATATAGATAGGAGGAAGGAGGTGGGCGCGAAGATAACATTTCGTCCTGTATGGTGGCGGGGGTTACTTGTAATACAAAACCTCATATATTTTATATCAGGAAAGCTTGTACATATGTTACAACTCCTGGATATGCTATGTTGCATGACCAACTATTTATGTAAAAGCCAGTGGGATACGTATTGATAAAATAATAACAAAAAATGTTTGTCTCTTCTCTTTGAGTAGAAAGTTGTATTGATTGAAACTGATTGTTTCTCCTGCAAATCTATCTGTTTATTATGTTATTGTACATATTTCTGCATGTTTGAACACAGGATTCTGAGTAGTTTTAATAACATTTCATGTTAAATCTATAGTAATATTACTATATGACATAAACTTTTATAATAATATTATTCAGTCATGTAGACACAACAGTACTAGTAAATTAATACTAATTATATGTCAAACTACCCTAAAATGTCATGAAGTGTAACATTTTTCCTATGTTAAATATCATTTCCTGATGTTATCTCATCTTCTTTAATGTTACATTGGTGGCAGCCTGATGTGGAGGTGGTGTTAAAAATAGAACTGAAAGTGTAAGACAAAGTTAACAAATTTCCGCTTGGATAATAAAGATATAGGCATATTATTATTATTATTATTATTATTATTATTATTATATATTGTCATGTCATGAATGTATCATTTTTACTTTTAGCATCTACTTTAGAAAATTACTAGAAAGTTAGCATGCACTGTGTTATATATTATCACCAAAGTATGTATTTAATTGAAGCTGCAGGTTTCATAATGGAATTAAGAAATATTAAAGAAATATAACTTTCCATGATAAACAGGCCTATTGTTTATTGTGAGTGATACATAATTATATTACATGATTTTTTAGCCGTGTCTTATATTAAATTGTATTCATACGACCTAATGAATAGCATTAGTCATTGTTAGTGTAAAGATGAACTGCTTGCAACTTATTAACTATAGCACTATAGTGACCGATTGTCTCCTTTTTTTCCCCAAGTCATATTGACTCTGGAATTAATGAAATAATTAAACACATTAAACAGTTCGACACATTAAACAGACCATGTTCGAAATTATTACAGACTTTTCACCGTATATACCTTCTTTGTGCATCACTTGAGCCGCGAAAATAGGTGACACAAATGACATCGTATTTGATCGCTGAATTCGTTCAGTAATTTACCTCGAAATATAATCAATGCTAATCGGAGAATCACTGTCTCCAGTGATATAACCTGAAGGAATGTTATTCACACCATTAGTAATAGTAATTAGTAAAGACAAAGGTTCTTATAGTGGCGAAAACAACTACTCTGGGAGTGATCCGGACCACCCTGTGGCCCTTGCTACTGCTGTGAGCCGAGTGTTTGGTGTACTGCACTGTTTTGCAAGTGCATACAGCCAGATATAGGCTATGTTTGTCCACACGTGTCTCAGAAGGTGGTGGTAGTGGTAATAGTAGTAGTAGTAGTGGTAGTGGTGGTGGTGGTGGTAGTGGTAGTGGTAGTGGTAGTGGTAGTGGTAGTGGTAGTGGTAGTGGTAGTGGTAGTAGTAGTGGTAGTGGTAGTGGTAGTAGTAGTAGTAGTAGTAGTAGTAGTAGTAGTAGTTATTCAATCAATACAGGCTCTACCTTTACCGTTATAATGCCAGCCTGTCGTTATCTCGGCAGCTATGGGTTTCTATCATATACTGTATACACTACTATACTTGGAAGACAAGATGTCATACAAGGTAAACAGGGACATTAGCAGTATACGTATTACGTACAGATAGATAGATAGATAGATAGAGAGAGAGAGAGAGAGAGAGAGAGAGAGAGAGAGAGTATCAGGGGTCTCTGAGATTTAGTATAGCAGTTGTCATACATTTCATGCAGTGTGGTAAATTTAGGCTCTTCTGTATTCTCCTGCTTCAAGATTTCCCACTTACATACATTTATGTGTACTCTAAGCCATATATTTTACAATTATTTATCGTAGTCTTCTTACTTTGCTAGACGGTATGCATTTTGCTATCAATGAAATAGAACCGTGCTCTAAATCTATTCACATTATACCTTTATATTAACGAATATTTGTGATTTATTGTGGTTATCTAATCACTGGGCATACTCATCACACACAGACTTTTTATTTATGTCTCACCTGTGTACAACAATAAAATCACATGTGTATATTAAATATACAAGACACATTTAAAAGGTTGTACACAGCTACTCGTAATAAAGTTGTGAGAGACTTTAATATTATATATAAATTAACATTATAAATACCGATATGTATCCATCAGTTTATCAGTGAACCGATAACATAACTGTTGATAGACTTGGTCGATCGGTCAACGTAAATAGCCACGTTCCCATTAATATGTTACGTCGCTAAATTGGCGATCAGTGGTAATAGAGGTGATTCACTAGGATTAATTCTACGTGAAACTATACATCTGTGGACATATATATGAAGACTTCCAGTACATTTCAGCCTATACCGTCGCAAATGCCCTCTGCGGATATGGCGGGAGTTAATAGGCGCAGTGAAGTCTGACTCGCCTAATCTTGGAAATAAAGGATAGGCCATGATTCAGGGCTCTCCTGTGCGAAACGGCGTAAATCTAAAGTTACCGCAACTCCATTAGGCATAGATTACACCATTGGAAGGTTTGAGAAGGTTACCTTAGATTTACAGATTTACGCCGTTTTATAGAGGCTAGCACGACAGCCTAACTCTAAGGTAACCTCACCTCCAACCTTAGCAGTGGTGTAGTGTATACTACGCCATTGGCACTGGCCTAAGAGTTGAGAATGTTACCTTAGATTTAGAGATTTACGCCATTTTGTACAGAGTGCCCAGTTAGATTTGTATGCGTATTTTGGTGAACTTGGTTGGCCTGGACTTGTCAATGTCAGATCAATACTCCACCCTTGCATGATAAATCAAAGGCGTGGGTGTGTAGAATGGTCACCTACTTCCTGAACGTTTCATCAATGCTGTGTTTCCAGTCTTTGAATCAATTATAGTGCATTTGACTTAATACGTCTTTAAACTGACCGATTCTTCTTTTTACAAAGATCCGTGCCTGTCTTTGGAATTTGCTAAATCCGTAGGGCAATTATCCCGTCATCACGTGACTATCTGTCACCCTAAAAGATAAACCAGAGGTGCCAATACTGGCATGACACTATTAATCTCCCACACGCCCCCATTCTATTCGACCAATGAGATCGCTCGAAAGTCTTCGTTCCGGAAGCAAGGCGGATTCTGGTTGGCTGATATAAAGGGCGGGAGGCGCGTACACGGTCTTTAGATTCTGTGACGAGAGTACGGACAAGCAGGCAGCAAGAGTTTCCCAGTCGGACCGGTAACAGAAAACCAACATATACATACATACGCAAACACACGCACGTGCGTTTTTTTTACCCCCAGACAGGATGGTGCGCTTCGCTCGATCAGCAAAAGTCGTCTGCTATTTGACTTTCGTGATGTTGATTGTGTTGCAAGGGATGTCGTCAGCGGCACCGGTCGAAGACTTTTCGGAGGAGGATGAAGAGGCTATTAAGGTAGGGGACCTTTTCATAGGGGACATGTTTTTTTTAGCAAACACCTGAATTTTCAAACGTTCTTTCCCAGCGGGGCTCTCCTGTACAAATCGGCGTAACTCTGAGGTTTCCTGACTTCACGTCAACCGTAGCAATGGTGCAATCCGTTGCTAATAAGGTTACAGATACACTAGAATCACACCGTTTTGTACGGGAGTTTCCAGCTCGATATCTACACCTATGATGCTGCGAAACACATGGCAATTGCCTACGTAACATCTGTAGTAGGTAATGGCCATAGTATAAGAGGATACTTTTGATCATCGTTTATTGGTCGGCCATCAATCGTTGTCCTGCTTGAAGAAGGATAATCAGAGTAGTCCTGAGACTGCTTTAACTCAGCCAAAACGTTATTTTTCTTTTAAATGAAATCTCTGGTTTTGACTTTAGCAACATTGGCGTCTTCGGGACCATTATGCTGCTTCTTCACACTATCATTTACCATGTAAATAGGTTTTTAGGTGACATTTCAAAAATTAAGTCCAAAATTAAATACGGTCCCTAAATTGTAATAATCGACCCAAATTCTAATACCTTCCTTGAATTGTAATAATAATAAAAATCCCGCAATTGTCATAAATGACCGACTTGATTTGTAGCATAAAATTAGTAAATATCATGAATTTCTAACGATTTCATCTATCCCGAACTGTATTCAATGAATAATTACATGTATATATTAATATTTCTACATTTTCCCCAAAGCTTATTTTTTCATTCTATGTTAGGAGTAATCTTCACTAGAGATCACGAACTTTCATGGTCAAGCCCAAATTGTAAATGGTGATTTGTGAAGAAAACCTTGAGTTGAGCATGAACTGGTACTCAAAAAGGTTTCGTAATCTCGGGGCCTGGTCTTGTTCCTATAGGTCTTGATACCAATCGCTTACAATACTACCCTAAAATTTCCCTGTGCTTCCCCCAAGTACATATAAACTTTCATCAGAATGTCCCTCGACTAAACTTATAAATGGTTGAATGCTACGTGCTACCCGTTTCGTGGTTCTTGGCCTATCAATTTAACCCATGTAAAGCTATTCATGAACAAGAAGATACTTGGCGGATTGGACATAATTCAGATAGCTTTTGCATGTGTTTTGATGTTATGCTTATCTTCACAGTGGGAATAATTTTAAACACGTACGCGACGAACATGGCATTTGTTCGATCAAGTAAAAATTGCCAGTTGCCTGTTAATATCTGTCTGATTAAAAATATCATACCTCGATGGTACAGCTTCATATATCTCGGCCATATTACTAAAAGAGTAAACGTGTGAAGTAAAATACTGATAGGTTAAATAGACATAATTTTTATTCGGCGATCTACGAAATTGTAATTTTGGAACTGATTAATAACTACTAGTATATAAAATTTGAGTGAACTGTGTCAAAGAGTTTTTGAGTAAATGTAACAATCAGATTTTTTTTTTACCATGCCTATAAGACTATAACGTGATATATATGGTTGCTTAATATGTCGTTTAGAATTTGCTTCACTGGTTCGAAAAAGTCCTTCCATATTCCGTACATTAAAGGCATACAATCACAGATTAAATTATGATTTTGGACCGAATTGAAGTTAAAAATGCAAAGTACATGCACTTAGCATACATGTACTCGATTTTGTACCACCACATATCTTTCTCCGCCGTAGGATAGATACATTCCATTGCAGTTTACATTTCCTGTAAAACCGGAATAATCAGTTGGTAATGTACTGTAATATCTCAATTTTCTATAGTCTAATAGACTAAGGAGGATAACTCTAATCATTGAACACGGTCAAAATAACTTTTCAGGACTACTGGTACCAATATAGCTACATTACTATAAATATTAAAACATAATAAAATATCGAAAACCAGTGGGATGTGAAGGAAATGTAGCTTGTTACCCAATATACATGTGTAGATACATCAAATCTCATGTAAACATGCATTTGACCATGCAATAAGTAAAACCCGTCATCTTCTTGTTAATGTACGGAGTATGAGTGGAATTTTATGAATCTGTTTCAGAACAAGTACTCCGTGTCAAAATGTCAAAGTGACCGATTCATACACGTTAGGATTGTTTTTTAAATACTAAGATCGGTAGTGATTCCGTGGCCGTGGGCTCGAGTCCCACATGAGGCGAATATATTTACAAAATATCTTAATTTAAAGTAGTTCCAAATTCTTCCACCTTCACTGGGCTTTATTGCCCTCAGCCGTGCTTTATATACCGTATAATGCTTCAAGCTTTCAATATCTTGACTCTATATGGATTTGGGGACAAATAAAGTCCGACTGGCAAATAGCGAGCCATAATTTCATTATCTGTAAAATAGTGTTAAACTACGCATAAAACAACCACCACACTTTGTTATCGGTCATCAAGTCTCTAATTCTTACTGAAAAGGCTAGATTGTCATAAATGTTCCAAGAGAGTTTTCGTATATTATGGCGAGCTAGTACCACAAAACCGGTGGAAATCCGGTCTAGTACAAGCAGGGCAAGTACACGCGAAACATGTAAGGCGTGAAATAATCCTGAAATCTAAACCCCAAGTCAACAAACCAACCTATATATGGCACCTCATGCTTTAACTGCTAAATAATGAGATATAGATAACAGTATATCTGTATCACATAACTTATATATATATTAAAATTGGGGTTTCAAGCTGCTTTCGAAATTCTTTCACTCATATCACGGCTTGGCAGCTTAAAACTAAAGGAAACCCGCAACATCCGTAACTCTGAATATTGCAGTAAACCTGCGAGCACCGTCTGGCACCGACGGCCGGGCATTGCCACGGTACAGACGCGCATCCTATCATGATTGAGTCGGAAAGGTAACTTTCGCGAACATTGATGTGGGCTCCTGGACTGGATTTGAACTCGGAACCTTTGACCGACGTTCTACAACTGCGCTACCACCTGCCCTATTTATTTACCCCATAAATAAGCATTAGTGAAGGAATTCATCACTCGGTGTTACTGTGTTTGTAGAACTGAAATATCTGTCTCCCTAATGGATTAAAAGCAATCACGCCTGTCTTGTCCCCGGTAGCAAGACGTGTCTGTTATCATCGTTATCAATGCTATCTATCATGTCGTGATTCCCGGGTGATAATGCAGTGCTTGATCGTCGGAGCCAAATGTCCCGAGTTCGAAGCCCGCCTCAATGGGGACCCCGGCATCGATGTCCGTGAAAGTTGGTTTTCCGAAGCGATCGTGATAGAATTCGCTTTCTGTACCGTCGCAGTACAGTTATTATCATTGGTTCGACAGGTACCAGCTAATGCTCATGCAGGTTTACTGCAACAATCTGCTCTAATGGCATTTCAGGTTTCCATTGTATGTGTAGTAAACTGACAAGACGTAATATAAGTTAAATAATCTTGAAAGCGTGTTTAAGCCTTCACATCTGTAGAAACATTTATTCTGTCTCATTTTTTACACAAACCGATACATCAAAGAGTATTTCATGTTGAGAATTGTATTCATCTTCCCAACTAAGTGTGTATTTTTGTCGTGGCGCAAGAAGATGTAAGAAACGAAACACAATCCTTAATAAACGAATGTATATGCTCCTTCTTACTAGGATGTTTAAGCATATCATATACGAGTGTTTATTATGTGTGTCACAGATTTTCTTAAACTGTTAATATGTATGCGATGGAAGTGGGTGGTGTGTAAGGTGGTGGTGGTGGGGGTAGTAGTCTATATCTAGAAACCGCAACCTATAAGCTTGTATGTGATTATAGAATTCTTAACAAAATATTATCTATACACTGAGCGTAGAATAATCAAAGTATATATATATA
>JAUTBT010053509.1:0-15574 GCA_032361225.1 Lepetodrilus schrolli | reverse complement strand
GATGTTTTCTTCTTATAGAGAAGTATTTAAGCTTGACATTAGATGATAAAGAGATTATTAACCTTGTGTCTTTAGATCTCGTCTATATCCTGCATTTAGCGATATTCTCTATGTATTAGACTTGCTGAAGCTCGTCTAATACAAAGATTATCCCTAAGTGCAGGATATAGACAATATCTAAAGACACTCGGTTAATAATCTCTATGTGTAAACAGATTGCAATTCATACTGTAGTATGAATATGTAAAGACATTAGTTTTATGATAATGTGCCATTCTTAGGTAACATTTATGACAGTTCGTTTCAATTTGAAAACCAATAACAATTCTCCCAAGTATGTCATGGGCACCGAGCTGCATGTATTGTGCTATATAAATCAAGTAATAATTTTTTTCAGAAAATAATTTGCTTTCCAAAATATAATTATATTCTTATTAAATTCTACTTGGGCCATGTTCAAAGGACACTACCTTTTATATACACAAACTACTAGTCATAGTTTGTTGAACAGGTTTGAAGGAGATCCCTTCTATTGCTGCCATCTTCATACTTTGTTTTGGCTACAAACACTGCCACAAGTACGAACAGTACTATAGTGTTATAAATATTGATGATCGTCCTGAATCACCGTTGAAGTGTCCATGGTATAACTAGTATCATGAAGAATGAAGGAAATGTCAGAAATAGAATAGAAATTAATTCAGCCGATCATATTTTTAATTTCACGTCTGTCATTGCGATCATGAATTCTTCAATTATCAATTAAAAATATGTTTGGCCTATTGTGTTAACAGTCTGTTAACTCTCTCCATGGTGTAGGCAATCAGAGATGCCATAAAGAGTCCGTGCTTATTTCAGCAGGGAGAGGGTGAAATGTGTCATAAATCTTGTACTTCAGTCTTGAAAATTGTAAAATTGTCACAGAAATCATCAAGATGCATAGAAATATAATACAGACTATAGTTTTCATGTTATACCTATAAATAGATTCTCTAGAAAAGCACATTTACTGCACATTCTGATGGGGGGGCCGTGTCAAACTTTTATGTGTCATCACTGGAGTCTTGTGTTGTTCAATAATTAGATCAACCTTACTGTTGTGTACACCATCAGTTTGTGAATGGTAGTCAAATATCCCCAAAGCAAGTAATACAATATACATTTCAATTGTGTTAATCATCCACCATTTCATTTAAACCTTTGCTGTAAATAGGTTTGCACAAATTTGTGATTGAAATTCAAGATACATGTATTTAGTGTGTTAATGAATACCTGTTTAATCCCAGATTAAGTTGACGTTTTGGACCGAATTGGAGTTAAAAATGCAAAGTACATGCACTTACCATACATATAATAGTTTGTGTACACCCAAATATCTTTTCACTGCTGTAGGATAGGTAAAATTCCACTGCAGTTTACATTTCCAGTAAAACCTGAATAATCAGTTGGTAATGTACTGTAATATCTCAATTTTCTAGTCTAAGGAGTATAACTCTAATAATTGAGCACGGTCAACATAAGCTTTCACGACCACTGGTACAAAGCTACATTTACTTTAAATATTAAAAAATAATAAAATAGGAAATATTATAAACCTGTCGGATATGCGGAAAATGTAGTGAGTGAATTATTGTTTTACATCCCAGCAGGAATCTTTCACCCATACGTGATGAGCAGAAAATGTAGCTGGTTACCCAATATACATGTACTTGTGGAGACACATCAAATTTACACTTTCATGTAAAAAAATGTTTGACCATTAAATTTGTAAACAAAGCCGTGATTGTAGTCTACAAGCTTCAATTTTCATTCAGTAAAGTAGTTCATTAAATGAATAGTGGTTTGAATTTTTATGAAATCCTAGGTAGGTAGTACTTCATTAACGGTATATTTTTAGTTACTTGCTATCTGGATCTCTATTAGAAAAATAATTTCTATTCTATGTATATCCGACATTAATAGATGTAGTGCTTTACGTTGCAGATGGTATATTTCACACAGTATCGCGAAGAAAACAACCAATTTTATAGGCAAGCCTCTGTGCAATGTTCTTGTTCAGATTACATTTACAGATATAGATGTCTGAAGAGCTTGTGTCAAACACTTTTCTTGTTTACCAAATTCCACGTGTTTTTTTCAATGTATATGGGGAGGTGGCCCAGATGACAATCCCAAGACAATGTCCCTTTAATCTCATGTCATGAAGTAGGTCATTAACTACACATTAGATCCTAGGAATTATACCATTACACAAATACAACCACAGAAGATAGCTGACCTACTTAAAGGCCAATGAGTGAGAGTCAATGTTACAGCAGGAATCTTCCACCCATACCTGTGATAATGACCAAATTTATTCATGGTACTGTAGTTTAAAGCCACAGGATTTGTTTACTCCCATCATGGCTTGCATGCATATGTACTGCTTGTACTAGTCTTGATTTCCACCAGTTTTTATAGTGCTAGCTCACTTGGAACATCATACACCCAGACGCAGTATACCGATTCCCAGCCGACCAGTCCTTGCTTTATCCCTTTATGATCAGTGCCAACCAGGTGAACAAAAAGTACATTTTAATGTCTTTTTGTATGACACGACCGAGGATTGAACACATGACCTTCCTCACTCCGGGCTATACATTTATTTGTCTACAAAGAGTGCCTTATTTAACCACCTACTTAAATTCATTTCGTCCCAGTAGTTTCCACATTAAAATGAATTGAATTATTTGCCCAGCCCAAAATAGTGTATCAGGCCAGCCATAGGTTTACATTGAAACAAACTATATTTAAGTACGGTCTACCCTATATATAGTGTATTAAAGTATAGTTATTCCATGAACTATTATAGGTAAAGTACGAGGATTCTTGTGTCCGAGTACTCAAACGTTATAGTAGTTCAGGGCAAAACTATACTTTAATACACTATATATGTATATAGGGTAGGCCATACTCTATTCCTATGCTAACATTGCATACATTTGTTGAAAATAAAAGAATTGTTTTAAAAAAATTCACCAACCGTCTGTTTATAAATACATAAACTGAGACCATTAATTGGCTGTTCCATCAACTGGGTGTTGCCTCAGACATGACGACATGCCACTGTGACGTTGTATTTTATGTACGTCACCAGCTTGTCACTGTGTTTGTGGTAATTACTAAAGAGGGGACACACCATACCATGCTAGAATGTGATTTATCTGAAGAGTGCCATGGCAATTCTGTGCCAAGTAATTGAAAAGAAAACAGATTAAAACATTTGGACATTTAATACATGATTTTTGTAAATAAAATATACATAACATTCATGATAAAGCATGAAGATTTGGAAAGATCGTCACCAAAGCCCCACAAATAACTATGAATTAATTTAACAGTTGGTACGGCTAAAAATGACTATAACGTGCCAAATGTTTTTTTCCTGTTCAGTTTCACAGCATTTGTGGATATGTAGGTAAGGAATTGCATCTCTGATAGCAGTTTGTGTCACATTTCACAGTCGATATCGTGTTCCCAAGTCACCAGTCCATGCCAATGTCGAGATCCCAGTGAGTCCTGTTGAGCTGTTATGTCATCCTGATGCTCTGAATGATCTGGAACACGGCTGCAATGAGAACGACGGTACAGAGGTCAGTAACGACACGACAGAGGTCAGTAACGACAGTCAGTTTAAGGCAGGAAGAAACCTGCAACATTCAGTGCCATACACGCAGGCACCGTCTGTTACTAACAGACCAAAGATGATAAGTGCTTTGCCACGGTACAGTCAGTGCATCCTATCAATATCACTATCACTATCGCGCCAGAAAGGTAACTTTAGTGAACATTGATGCCAGACTCCCAGGACAGGATTTGAACCCAGGACCGCCTGCAGGTACAATTCTTTTTATTATTATTTTTTTAATTGGGGTTTAAGAGTCACTTTCAAGATTCTTTCATCAATATCACGACTTGTCAGGTTAGGGTAGGAGGACACCTGCAACATCTGTAGTGCTGGATGTTGCAGTAAACCTGCGAGTATTGGCTGGTACTGACAAGACCAAGGATGATAACTGCATTGCCATTCTACAGACTGCACATCCCATCAATATCGTGTCAGAAAGGTAACTTTTACGAACATTGATGCTGGGGCCCCTGGGTGGGATTTGAAGATAGAACCTTTGGAAGTGGAATAGTAAAGTATCCTATAGGTTACATCAGACTGCGAAATAATGATATTGTAACGTTACATTATAATATTATAATATTATTTAGAAATCAAAATTGGGCATCAGGATAAACTGTTTATTAAATGGCCACGGCTCAACTCTATTCCATTTAATTAAGCTGACGACAGTTTTTCCTGGGAATTTCATTCAAACAAACATTTACTGGCACAATGGATCATTCCAAATCCCTTCTCCAAGATACTACTACCCATTTTTGAGACTTGACCTACTATCTATCAAAGTAGGTTTCCTTAAAAAAAAAGATAGAAAACAGTCAACCATGTGTGACATACTTTGAACTGCCTGACCTGGTAACCTAATTAAAACATGTCCAAAGTATAAAAGACAATCCTCGATATAATACCAACTGAAATTCAGTCATCTGCTTTCCTTGTGGACATCACAACCAAAACATCACATGAAACAGCTGTGCTCGCCTCTAGTTGCCAGACAACTACAGAAGCCAATTTGGCTCATTGTTGCTCGTTTCCAAAGTTAAAAGATTTTTCTTTTCAGCGTCTCATTTCTGTTGCATGAATTTCAAAATAAAAAGGGGCCTTATCACCAGAATAATGAACTAGTAGACATGTAAAATTCAGTGTTCAGATTTAACATGTTTAAATCAGGGGGTTTTCAGCTACTTATTTTTCTCTAATAAATATGTATTGAAAAATAAAACATGTTTTCAGACAAACAGTCTTTATATGGTTTTCTATTTTAAAAAAATGTTAAATCCATTACGGGCCACCAGACATGTTTCATTTGACATTTTGATTGAACCTCGAAATAACAAATATCCGCCAGTACAAGCAGGAATTGATGGCAATTGGATGTCTTGTGGTGGTTTGTTGTTTAATACTTACTAGAAACAGTGTTTTTAGTTTAATGTTCAGCTTCAACTAGGAAATTCGAAAAAAAAAATGGCATCTAATAACGAGGTACTACCTCGGAAACCTAGGGATACATTCCTTTTTACCTTTTTAGAAACAAGGATAGAATTTTACATTAGATTAATTATTACACTTGTATCATTTCAGTAATTATGATACTAGCAACACATATACATTAGTCCTAGATATAAAATAGCAACATATGGTTGCTTATTCATCCCGTGCAGGTGTACATAAACATCTTTATCACTGGCAAACTGTTATGAACTTACCTGATCCACAAACGACGAACACGAAAAGGCCCAATAACCAAGGTCCAACGGGGTATTTTTCTTCAGGTGGTTTCTGTAAATAATGTCTAAATATGAATATACTAAGTACGAGTACATCAAATGCAACAGCTGTCACAATCGACACAACATTCGAAAACTGCGACATAGAAAATGAGAAAATGACACGTAGACAACACCGTTCTTACCAATGATTTCGGTACGTTTCCTCTCGTTAATATATTCTTGCTGTGCTTTTCATTGGCAAGTCGCATTCTCTGTTTTCCAGCCATTCTAGATTATATAATTTTGTGTCGCTGATTCCACCCAAAGTTTACCAAAACTAAAATTGAGACAGCAATCCCTATTTCCTCGCCGGTTGTGGGCTTCCACTTTATGCAAAAGAGGTTGGTCAGTGTAGGAATATTGGGAAGTTCACCTGTCACATTGTAAACAAAACAAAATCTGTTTTAAATTATGTATACTTACACGAGGTACCGTATAACAATATTATATATTTGTTGTTCTAATATAGTCCAATCATTTGAAAGGAAATTATTTAACATAAAAAACATTTTCATTAGTGCACTATTTTTATTCAAAGCATTTAAACATTTAACTGATGTGTTATACGGTCCATGTGACGTGTAACGAGAAAGAGCGAGAGCTGAACATTCAAGATGGCAGCGCCCTTAACACGTGAGTTTGTCAACACAAGTTAGTCCTACTGAACTTCAATGGCACCAGTCTGGAAGTTTTATGTATTGTTGTGCTTTTCCAACTGATAAATGCCTTAATAAATCTAACAGATGAGCTGTCATTGGTGAATATTTTATTTAATTAGTTCCAGGGTTATAGAAAGCAAATGCCATAGACCCATTTTGACGATATACTTTCGTTTCAGAATTCATATAAAAGTAAGAGGTATGATTTCCCCGCACCCCCTCCCTTTTCTTCCATTCTATTCACGTGTGTGTCATTTTATCACATGCAATGATATCCGCGATAGAATAACGCAATTTTGTAAGGATACTGATTTAACGACATGGCGAAAAATACATGTACAACTCAAACTCGCGTGTCTGTCGATATAAATTTAATATGGAAGCCTTGATGTCACATTATATAACCAACGGAACTGTCCGAGGATGGCCGATTGATGTTGTGACGTCATAAATAGTGGTACTGTTATTGTTACAGTACTAGGTCTTCTTTAGCCCTTGGGTCCCCACTATACTATCTTAGGGTTAGGGTTATAGGGTTAGGGTTAGCGATAGCGATGTAATTTAAAATATTTTGGACACATTTTATAACAAAGATGATCGCGAACATTGAATCAATTTTCTATTGAAGCGATGGTCAAATATAACTTAAGAACTCGTGTCCGTAAAAGTACCAGACTCGTTCCGTAATAGCATCAAACTCCAGGGTTCCCACGGCACGTAGAGCAACAAGACTTCGAAAATTTGTGTTATGCTTTCATGTGTTCCCCGGTAGCGCAGTCGGCTAGGCACTCGGACACTGTAACTTGTCGCCCATGTGCAGGTTGGCGCAGGTTCGATTCCCGGTTGGAATAAAAAAAAATAATTCATTTCTAGAAACGATGAAACTTGAGGACAGAATGTATTCCCAATGTTAAAGATGAGAGGAAAACATGAAAAAAACGAGGGATGCGGGCGGAAATCTTTCCATCTAACGGAACATCTATGATAGCAACATCGCACTGTAAGTATAGAAATCCAATGGAACATCTATGATAGCAATATCATGTATACATGCTTTCTGTTCAATCTTATTGATAAACAGCTAGGTTAGATGGGTTATATATAAATTGTAATAATACTGGTACATGTTTTCTGTTCAATCTTATTGATAAATAAGTTAGATGGGTTATATATAAATTGTAATATTAATAATATGGACCTGAATCGTAACCTGTGTGGGACTATATATGAATCGGGGATATTGTAAAAATATTGGGACACATGTCGGAGAAGACAAGTTATGTCATCTTTTCACATAATTTATTATGCAGGGTTGTATTGGTCTCCAGAACGAGCTTCACGATAAGGATATTATCAATGTTTAAGAATGTACATGGTGTAAGAGCAGTCGACTGATCCATCCGGTGTTACAGTGTGTATAGAGAACAGCAATTATCATAGTCCCATATTTTGACCTATATGCACTCAGATGCATCAGTACTGTCAAGGTTCGGTCAATCGGTTTTACAAATCTCATTCGATTGGTCATAAGAGTAGAACTTGTTCTAGTCATAGGAGCTCGATCGTTGCAATCCGTCAAATGGAATTGTGAATCACATAACATGTACGTTCACACGGTGCGATTTGACGCATCGTTACAATTGATCAACCTGTGTGAGCGAACATTTACAGTACTGATGAACCTGAGTGCATATGGGTCAAAATATTGGGTTATGATAAGTGCCGTCCTCTATACACAGGGTCAGTCAACTACTCTTACACCATGTACATCCTTAAACATTGATAATATCCTTATCGTGAAGCCCGTTCTAGAGACCAATACAAGTCTGCTAGTATGTTAATGTTTTGTTTAAGAAATATAATTGGCTAAGAAATTGTTGTATCTGCGTATACACATATATAGGCAGCTGTATCATCGCTGTATACACCTGGCACTATTTACCATATTGTGCATAGTGCAGTAGCAAATCAAGGTTGGAAGACATTATGTTTGTTTCTATAAATACCAGGAAATCGTAGCCTACTTTGTTATGCCTACATTTCGATATTTTCGGGAGCATGCCACTCCACTAGATAATGTTTGCTAAAAATTATAAGTTTTATTCTGTAGATACCAGGAAATAATACATTTCATCCTTTAGTAAAAGGATGGTGCAACAACTGATTTAGGCCAGGACTATAGTATGATTGTTCTGTGAGATGCAGGCCTGATGAGTAAATTGTATCAATAACTATATTTATCTGTATGTTGTCATATGTTTTCATAATTATAATCATGATCATGATAATATAGAAAATCTAATTTGTTTCTGAGATTAACAATAACATGATTAACCAGAAAGTAAAAGGACATTGATGATTTGTAATGAGCACGATTACCATATATAGTCAAACCCCGTTTATCCGGACAGTTGCGTTCCTGGTAAAATAATGCGGGTAACTGAATTTCCGGACCACACTAGATAACATTGTGGGTTCTTTTTCTATAGATACCAGGAAATTGTACATTGTTATGCCTACATTTCCAGATTTTCAGTTCTGTAGAAACCAGGAAATTGTATTTCATTATGCTTATGCTCAAAATAAAATAAAATCCTTTTAAATCCTTGAGATGTACATGTACAACTCTTCACTGTCATTCACAATGATAATATGAACTTATTTTGTTCTAAAATAACACTATTGTCTTACGTTTTGTAAAGTCATATCACCTAAAATCATAGTGCTAGGTTCTAAAATAATAATATTTTGTTAAGTTTTGTTCTAAAATAACATTATTGTTCAATGCTTTATAATCAGCAGAATTGAGAAGAATATTCAATGCTTTATAGTCTTGTGTACAACCAAATGCACTCTATGAGTGGTAAGGTTAACTGAATGGTAATTCTTCAGAAGCCTTGATATGACATCAGCCAGAAAGCTGCTACCTTACGCAATGATGCCCCTTTGATAACGCCTTGTGCAAGTAGAATCCAGTGTGTTAGTAGGATCACAAGTACTAGTACCAAGGAAATGTCGCACTGCAAGGGAAGTACCCATTATCAATAGATGGATAGGCCGTGCCTGCGTAATGTGTGTATTGCGCAAAACACCTAGATTGTCCGCTTCAAAAGATGTGTTGATTAATTAGTGAAGACGTCTGCTTCACTAGCAATGTAATATAGTACCATGAACAAATACAAAATAACTATTTATTGAATTACCAATTACATGTTATTCATTTCTGTATCCTGTAGGCATCTGTAGTATTTAATTAATATGAAAGACTGAAGCCATTGGATTTTTTTTTACCGTGTTATTAACATCGCTATCACTTTACACGTGCAAGTGATATATATTCTTGCAAAAGACTGTATTATCTGTCGTAGATAGAGAGAGAGAAAAAGAATCGATGCGCAGCAATATTGTCGGCATGTTGTACCACAAATCGTTAATTTATCATATGTATTAGTTTTATATTTAGCGATCATTTGTGAACAATCAACCTAACCTGTCCAGGCGATCTAATGTCTTCGAGAAATTGTCATTGAACATTTATATCCTTTTGCGGCTGTTTCTTGCGTTCTTTCAATAACGGGATGGTGTCGGGTCGTTTTGTACCATTGTTTGGATTCGTATTCCAATGTTATGATCAACAAATAACATCACTTCTTTCAATAACACGACTTTCATGATTATAAATGTTTGCTATCTGAATGCTATCTATTCTAATAAGGCCTTTCTAGATGCCCTTACCATCGTAGTTTTCGTTCTAGAGATAATGTTTCTATGTAATTGATTAACTTGTGATGTGCACATTGATTTACATGACTACAGGCAGATTTCACCCAAACTTTTACGTCGCTATAGGCGGATTTCACCCAAACTTTTACGTTGCTATAACCTTTTACGTCTCTACAAACTTTTACATCGCTACAGGCGTATTTCTCCCAAAGTCTTGCGTACATTGATTTACGTCGCTGGGATTTACGTCACTACAGGCACATTTCACCCAAACTTGATCTACGTCACTATGGGCATTTTTCACCCAAATGTGACTGTTTAGGAAGGAAAACAGTGATGCAATCAATCTACCATCGCTAACAATGTTTTTATCAGCACAGCCTCTTGGTATGTATGCATTAATGAATTAGTGCTTTACATCGCAGCGGGAATATCTCACCCATACAGGCATGTAAATATCCTTCAGAACAGTACTAAATAAACCACACTGTATTACTAAGAAATAATAATGACCAGAGTGCTGTTAATCACAACAGAAACAACTATATTTAGTACTTTAATTTGGTTGTCCCTAAATATATGAACACCGATAATTTTCAATTTTCGTATTTTTCTAATAATTCGAACGGCTAGAAATTTCATTATTTTCTCCTGTTCGAACTATTAGGGTAATTACGGTATACATAAACCATGTAAATTACATATATACATCCCTTTACCACCACTGCTATCCCCCAAAAAATAGTTTGTAAGAATGTAAATTCTATCTCTATTTGATTGAGAATCAGAGATCTTGCTAAATACAATTCATTCCCCGAATGCACACCTGCACGCATACACACCACCCAATTTCCTTTTACCAACAACCCCCAATTCAACACCTACATGCCTGTGGAATGATGATCATAATTCCTGCAATTTATTTAATTTATTTTTTTCCTACTTTTTCTATAAAATGTGTCAGCTTGGGTTAACAAGTTCAAATATGTTAGCATGAAAGTTTGCATTGCCGATACTTACCCTCTTGATGTGTTCATTATCCTGGTCTTTCCATCCTCCACTGGCTGCAACAGTAATCATGGACAGCATAGTTATTAAGCAGCTGGCAAGTTATTTGTTGCTTGTTGCACAGTAAATACTTAGCCAATATGTGATGCAATGCCAGTTTGCATCTCAATAGCAGGTGAATATTATCATGTCATGTATGCCAATTTCATCACTTCTCAAATTCCTGATAAAGTAATATTCTCAAATTCCTGTAAAAGTAATATACAGTAAGCGTATAAATTAGTTTGGAACAAATACAGATGCATCATTGTAACAATGTTGCCATTCAAACATTCTTCAGATCTAAGAAACAAAAAGGCAACTTTAGACAGTTGACATGAGCATCTATCGCTGGATATAGATGTACCAAATGGACATTTGGACATATACACATGCTGGTACCCACTGGACATTTACACATGTAATGGACCCCCTGAACATCTGGACATTTACACACGTATGGTACCCACTAAACATCTGGACATTTACACACGTATGGTACCCACCGGACGTCTGGTCAGAAAGTCCGACGTCTCTGGTGGTCCAGCGGCAGAATCCGCACGCCATGTAATACATCTTCTTAGGCGTGGACTTGCTGGCATCATCAGGGTTGGCCACCATTAAACTGGTGGCCCGTGTCATCAGTGTGTGGCCACAACTCGGGCAGTCGAAGCAGTTGCTGCATCTGGTGGGACAGAATTGAATGCAGGAACTCAGGGAAACTGATCATGTTTCATGCTGGAGCTCGGCACAATAATAACAGCTGACAGTAGGAGTTGTCATGGGTTACACGGCGACACCTTAGGTAGGAATGGGAATCTGTCAACTTGAATATTTTCTAGTGACATCACCATTCCGGGATAGAACTAGACACTCACCGGGCAGCCGGCAGTTATAAATTTCATGTTTTGGTATTTATATCATTATTCGGGTGAGTACATTTTAAAGTTAACTTCCATCCCTGCCATTGATGTCGAGTAAAACCAAGAGATTTTTTTTGGTCATCAATCGATTACTTGGTCACACTTTTCACAAAACACCATCTTGCGCTATTTACATTTGTTGGTTCAGGGTTTATGTAAATTCAATGTCATGACGGATAATGTGATTGGTTATCACATGCTACACCCGAGTACCTCGTTTTTTAAATTACATTACATGCATTTGAAAAGACTAACAGGATTCGATACTTTCATATTGCATACCGTTAGTATCTGTACAGTAGAAAATTAATAAGGAGTGTCCCTATTAGCTAAGCCATGTTTATGGTCGGGTAGTGTCATTACTAACTATGCTAATGTACATATGCTGGCCATAAGCCTTCTATACAGTAGTCACACGAAAATGCGTAGATGTAAAACACTTGGGCTTATCACCTTCTCTCAACTTTTAAAATGTCTGTGTGGAATCGGCATGAATTGTATTTCACTGATTGAATATTTCTCATTATGAATCCGTTGGCAGATTTAATCCAGCTGTAAGGATAAACTCACCAGCTTGTTCTAAACATGTCAACCCTGGTGACCCACAAACACGCAGGTCCATTTTGATTTATGACGCGCTTTTCGAGGAGAATTTTGAAATTTGGTGTAGTGTTGTCTGCCGCTGGAATTGGTGGCACAGTTTGCTCCAAAAAAATATAGTCTTCATAGGAGGATTATGGCTGGCGATGTGAGTATAGCAAAGCATTATCACTACCCATAAACATGGCCTACCTTATTAGCATGATTAGCTCAATAGGAAAGTATGAAATGCAAAAGTATTAATAGGGATCAGAGTCATGGAAGTACAGCAAAGAGAGAGTGTAAGGTAACAAATAATGTAAACTGACGTCAGACACACAAACACTGTGGCCATGTGTATGGCCCGGTAGTGATAATGCTTTGCTATAGTCACTTCAGCGACAATAATCCTCCTATGAACATGATGAAGGCTATGGGAGCAAACTGCACCACCAACTCCGGCAGCAGACAACACTACACCAAATCTCAAAATTCTCCTTGAAAAGCACATGTCTTAAATCAAAATGGACATCTGTAGACAGATAAGATATCGCTTTGTTTGAATCCGACATAATTTTTACATACCTTATCGGAATAATTTACCAGCATGTTTCAAACTCATTATAACCATTAAATCCTACGTCGATGTTGGTGTATGCTTACTCAAAAATGTAGGTTGATGTTAAAAGTTGAAGTCTAAAACTAAACAAACTGTAATAACATTTCCGTCTTTTACACATGCACCAACATCGGGATCGGATACGATGGATATTGAGTGAGTTTGAAATGTTACGGTAAGGTATGTAAAAAAATGACTGCAGATTCAAATAAAGCGATGTCTTATCTATCTACGGAGGTCCATTTTGATTGATGACATGTGCATTCCGAGGAGAATTTTGAGATTTTGAGATTTTGAGATTTGGTGTCGGGTTGTCTGCCGCCGGAGTTTGCGTCGCACTTTTCTCCCATAGCCTCTATCGTCTATAGGAGGATTATGGCCGGTGAAGTGAGTATAGCAAAGCATTATCACTACCCGGCTATAAACAGGGACAAATACACACCAAACTAGACCATACCTATTTCTCCTCATTTTGGCTTCAGCAGATGGCATATTCTCCAAACAATTTGGACAATACAGCGTGTCAACCTAGAAACAGGATGAAAAGAATTAAATGTCGGTCTTTTGACAGCAAACAGGTGCCTGCGCGAAAACAGGGCGTCTACATCTCGAAGGATTAAAATCACACATTTAAAGATGTTACGAAGTGCTACATAACTTACCTCATGTTGGACACACTCTCCACACCTAAGTTTTAAACAATGTCTACACAAGTATAATTTGCACACTGGTTGTCGTTTTCCACAGGTGCATAGATACTTTACCAAGTTGACAGCCAGAAATGTCGCCATCTTGGAAAGTGTGTGTCATCACTTGTAACGCGTCTTTTGATTGGATATTTGACTATTAACATTGGTTAGATTTCCATCTGATATTTGACAGATTTCCTATCTAAAAATCGTTCTCAGTAGGCAAAAGGAATGCAGTCAGGTAGATTATTTTCGTTGTAGTGCTAACATAGATAACATATTGTATAGTTGATAATTTTGGGTAGCTGATTCATTGGTTGAGCATGTTGAGCCTAAACTAGTGGACGATCACTGATCAATGATTTGACTGTTCAAAGAGTGAAGTATCAGAAATGCTGGTGATAACTGATGCAATATATTTGTTATAGTAGTTAATGTGTATTTAAGATAACAATGTAATGTGCATGTAAGATAATAATGTAATGTGCATGTAAGATTATAATGTAAGTCGTTGGCCTACCTTTAGAATACAGCACCAAATGCCAAAACAAACCACCTACTTTATTAATCTGTTAGCCATAACCACAAGGATTTGGCTCTGGATAGTTTTATCAATTAAAAACAGATAATTTAGATCTATGTCAGAATGTTTCTGCCATATAATACAAATACAGCATGTACTGTGTACAGAGCGTTTACAATAAACGAATTTTTGTCATGTTTAATTGATGATGTAATACTAATAGTGTTCAAATGTGCAGTTTGAATTGCAAACTACATAGATTCTACTACTATACTAGTCATAAATGAATTAAATAAAATATGCAGGCCATATATTACTAAGGGGGACCACAGGGATGCCACAGTCCTGAATTTGCTTTCTAATATGTTCTACAGGAATGCCCCTTAATTGTGTGTTCTGTGATATATAGCCAAATGCATATGATGCGATTGACTTCTGGACCCCGTTTCACAATGATATCCTAAATTTAGGAGCTCCTAACTGGCCCCCGTTCCACAACGACATCCTAAATTTAGGAGCTCCTAACTTTATGACCCAGTTTATCACCTTCTAAGTTAGATGCCGATTTAAGAAGGGATACGACTTGTGACGTCGTCATGAAACACTTGTTACGAGGTGACACCTCTTAGGACTGGTTTAGGAGCTCCTAAATAGTTAGGAGACCGTTATGAAACGGGGGCCTGGTGTATTAGGTGTATCGGGTGGAGCTGCAATGCAAGGTGCTGACGGAGCGGTGGGATAGCACATTACTGGACATGATCATGACAATGCCACCTGTGTTGTCATAGGACCACACTGTTTGGCATGCATGGCCGCAGCGGTGTGATACAACATTATTTGTATGGCAACGACAATTATGATCAGTGTAATAAGCACCTTCCTTGCTGGGAATACAAAGTTCGGCTATACGTGTTACTGTACATATTGCGAGCTCATTTGCAGGATAATACCTCACTTTGGAGATGACAATCCCGCCCCTGTCTGCTGAGTGTAACCCAGCTCCACCACAGCTGATTGACATGATTCAATGTCAGTATAGGGCAAATGGCAAGAAGTGCAGCAACGAGTAGCATGTGGCTGTGCGTGTCATACTAGTTAACTGTTCTTGACAAGAGGGCTACAGCAATCCGTACAGTACACTAAGTGAGGAGATTCTCACGTTGGTGATGTTGAAGAGAACATATAATAGAGTGTATAGATGAAAGGGTTGAAGGCCATGAGGATGCTGAGGTTGTTCTTGATGATCCAATGGAGATTAGTAGGTATATATATGGATAAAAGCCCCTAGGTCAAAAGCCTTTTGGCTAGTTCCTTGACCCTGAGTCCAAAAGGTTTGGCATGATGTTTCCTTATGAGGGTTTGTTGGCGCCTGGTGA
>JAUTBT010053498.1:0-15581 GCA_032361225.1 Lepetodrilus schrolli | reverse complement strand
ATAGTATATAGTATATTGTATATAATTCTTATTATAAGAATTATACTAGCTGACTCGAATTTATCAGATTTAGCCAATCATTATTTAATAACAATAAATAATAATTGTTTTTGAGTACATTTGGCTATACCTGTCTTGCATAACTATAACGAATCACCATTCCAGCATACCTCATATACCTCATGAGATTAATTTCAAGGCAAAATCTATTACTTAAAGATTAAGCCAAATGCTCAAAATTGTAATTATAGGCGATTTTAATGGTTCGTAATGCATTTGTTATGTTAAATTAATCATATTTCATGAACTCATCGACAATAGTTATGACAAATGATCCTGCAAATTTCAGCTTCCTGATGTATATACGCCTTATTGATTTGCCTAAATAGATAACGAAATTTAAATAATGTATGTAGGACCTACTATTAATGTGCATTTACATATATCAGGTGAAAAGACCAGCATAATTGGCAGCGTGAAGTTCGTTCGATAATACGTTACTGCTGAATAATACCTTTGGTATGCCACTAACTGTAAGTCTGAATACATTGCCATGAAGGTGGCAATACGTACCGTAATGCTATCTATCAATGAATTTCAGTTCTACGAAACTTTGATGAATATATGCATTTTACATTCAGTTTGATACATACGTTACGATACATACGTTACGATAAATACGTTACGATACATACGTTACTGATACAAGCATAGTCAGACAAAAACATAAATTGTACTCCTTTAAAGTCAAAACCCAGCCCTGGATGCTTCCCGTTCAGAACAAGCCACTATTTAGAGTGAAACTCGTTTAAAAAAAAACCCAGATCTATGTCTGGACAACCAACTTACAACACTATTCATCTGAGTCGAGTGAAATTGACAAAGTAGGGAATTCATGGTTGTGGGGAAATAGGTTGTACCTCTCGATAAACGTTAGCTATCCTTGCGCACGTAATCACATGTATATTCTGTTGTATACTTTTGAAATATGGGTGTCATTGTTTGAGGACCTCTAAAAATAAATCCCTTGAAATGGTTCTATTTAAACTATTACAGGTTACACGTTACGTGGTATAATCGTTTGGCCAATAAAGATTTTAGTCAATATGTGGTAATTTTGCTCAATTTCTGATACCCAATTGTATCTTATTGGTGTGAATGAGTGTTTAGTGGTGTACATGTATGTTTGGTTTTACAGATTACGAAACTACCAATGGAGCAATAGATACGAACATCTGGATTGGTGCTAAAAAGGTGAGCGGACTCTTCAAGTGGACGGACGGAACATCAAACGATTACATTCCGTGGAAAACTGGATATCCCAAGACTATTGGTGAATCCGCATTGGACTGCGCTTACATTGATCCTGATGGTTTACTTGATCGCGTAATGAACGAGTTGTGTGCTAGAAATGGTGGTTATCTTTGCGAGATTCCGTAGTAACCAGCAAGGGAAACATGCGATTGGCACTCTTCTTCTCTACTGGTATAGAGACATGGACGACAATTCTGATAATACCTTTATTACTATATTATTACTATTACTACTATTTTACGCTTACTAATTTGCACTCACTTTCTGTAATGGAAGCCCTACTCTTATGTCATAAATAATACAGGCTGTTGAAACAGAAACGTTTTCAAGCTCAAACACGTTACATACATTATTTAAATCTCGCACTCCCTATATCCAGAATTCACTCTCTATTTAAAGCTTATCGCTTCTTCCCCCTGAAAATCTATCCAAATTAACCATCTTCATTTATTGATCTATTACTCTTGTTATCACGTTTTAGATGTAGTTGCCACAATTTAATTAATTGAATTATATCGTCGACAGGGTATTTTGAAACTTTATTGCATCTAACCACTTACAGTGGTACATGGTATACAATTAGACATTTTATACTAACTGAGTAAACATAATTTTCTAAATACATAGGACAGGAATTTACTTAAGTTAATCTTGACAGACATTGACTGCGAGGTAAATAATTATTTGTGGGCAACTTGCATTTTTACGTTAGTATTGATAAGGAAGTTAGAATTTGCAGATATTGTTCAAAACTTGATTTAAATATATTGAAAACGAAATAACTTTGTACAAGTATGTTATTATGCATTCTCTGATTTAAGAAAGCGGTATATTAGTTCACAGCATTATGAAATCCTTAATTACATGCTTTATCAATATCCTTATGCCCACCGCACACGAAGAGAATTGTGCTGTGCACTCTGCCACGCGTGGCCAACTGTACAGCACAGTTCCCTCCGTGTCCGGTGGGCATTATCAATTTATCTGAATAATATGTATTTCATGCATTCAAGCTGCATAAGTCTATTCATGCGTAGTGCACAAATATTTACCGTTCCTCGATATACATGTGCATTTCTATATCGATTGTATTACAATTCTTGTATATTGTGTACGTTCTTACATATATGTGTATTGAATGTCCTGTGGGGCTGTCATCTTTGACTTTGAATAGATAAACTCATTCATGCATTTTAATGGTAAGGTTATTATTTGGATAAGAGATATGTACTACGTAACTCTCCTGACAACGATAAGTTTGTAACAGTTTACTTCATGGCGCAGACCAACCCTCCATTAACAAACTACAACGTGTGCAAAACTCCCAAGCGTGAATACGCCACACCCGTTCTTGCAGAACTTCATTGTTTGCCTGTGAAGGAGCGCATCATCTTCAAGCTGCTATTGTTTGTGTTCAAGACACTTCATGGTCTTAGATCTGTGTACCTACCAGAACTCACTCACAGCTATCAGCCAGTACGGCATCATCCGGTTGTGTCAAAGACTCGCACAAAACAATATGGCGATAAAGCCTTCTGTGTCGTCGGTGTAAGGTTAAAAACCCACCCCAGTTGAAAACCTACCCTATGATAACTTTTCAACATTGAAAAGTTACCCACCTTCTGTTGTAAATCTACCATCCCGTGGAAAACCTTCCCTAGCTGGTAGGTATGTATTCAACGAGTTATCAGAATGAGGGTAATGCTTCGGTGTTGAATTGTAATTATGTAGCTTGCGAATTTTAATCATCTTTAAAGGTAGCGCAGTGGTAGAACGTTGGACTTCGAAGACAAAGGTTCCAGGTTCAAATCCCGCCCAGAGGGCCCGGCATAAATGTTCGCGAAAGTTACCTTTCTGACGCGATATTGATAGGAAGCGGATGTTATCATTCTTGTCTTGTCAGTACCAGCCGATGCTCGCAGGTTTACTGCAACATTCAGCGCCACGGATGTTGCGGGGCCTAAACTGACAAGCCATGATATAAATGAAAGAATCTTGAAAGCGCTAAACCCCAATTTTTTTTTTTTTAAATAAAGCACTTTTCGAACCTTAGACACAGTTTTTCCTTGTTTGGAGTTCCATAGTAACCATGTGTGCATGATATCTTACGAACTACTATCTTATGAATTCCAATATTACGATACAAACAGTAATGTCTCACAGAGGTGAACGATTAAGATCAACGTGAGACCAATATTATTCATTGATAAATGTTTATAAATATATATATTACATTAATTTTTTTTAGTAATTTACGAGATTAGTCTGATATCAACTATATAACTATTCCTAATGGATTGTTTGACCCATAAATGGTGGGTCTAGACATTATACTTAAGCTTTTAAAAGTCTTACAAGCTGTTATGTGAAAAAGCCAATTTCGGTTGGCGGCGATGTTGAAAAACGGCGGAAATGCATAGTGGAACTCAACCTTTTTCTTGGTAACGTGCATTATCAATGAGGGGGGTCCCCTAAACAAAATAATGAGGTTCTGGGGAGGGGTGTGTGCACGGTGGACCCTCCCAGCTCATGAACTAAATTGTCGTCAAACGCGTTAGAGAGTCGTTCATCAATGAGTTGGGGGACGCTAAAGGAGGAACGCTAAGGGAACGCTATCATTCCATCCAGCGCGTGGCCAGCGTCCGCCAGCGATTTGCTAACGATTCGCTAGCGCGTACGACGACTGACTAACGACCACCCGGCGCTCAGCTAGCGTGTGCCCTTACACTCTGGTGTGCGTTGAAAGTTGCGTGCATGTTCAAAACTCTCGATGTTCAACCATGTTCACCGACGATTAGCAACGTTTGCATAACGCCTTTGACGATGGTATAGCGATGGTCCAGCGATAGTCAGCGTTCGCCAGCATTTGGCCGATTTTTCCATGCGTTACTCGTGCGTTTATACTGTACTGATACAACGGAAGACACATCGTATGTTCCCCATATCATATATAGCTCAATAGTTCAGGACATACCACACCACGCTGTCATTAATCTTTGTAAAACAATTAAAATGTATCCTTCCCATAGCTTTGGACTTTGAGAGTAAAAAACCGAGTGCTCTTCCTGGCGATTTAGGTGCAGAATTGGCCATTCCATTGTAGTCGAGGTGTTCTATGAAAATGAGCCCTACGTAATGGTAGAAGGGGACTCAATTCCTGGCAATCTGATTGGCTCACGTGGTTAGGGTTAGAGTTAGGAAAATATTTTATTCATATTTTGGGTCACGTGATTGCGGGAATTTGGTCCGGATCCGGTGACTCGATCTCACCAAGGGGACCTCGCATATTCTATAGCCTCTTCGCCGAACTTGACTTCTTGTTATTGAAGGACTCGTAAAATGGACGATATTGGTGTTATCAGAGTTTATCGATACATTATGCCATAGTTATTTGATTCCCTGGTTTTCGGATTCGCCGACCCGATGTTTTTCCATTTTGGAAAATAAAAATACTGGTTGACATGAAGTTGAAGTCGATTTGATTGGTTACTGGTAACTATATATAACAAAAGTCTAATTTATAATAATTACTGCTATTGACAAACGGTTCTTTGAAAGTAATTGTACATTCAAATCTGAACACTTCATGTGTACTGGTGTTTCTATCAATTATTGACAACTATATTGATCAATCATAATTATTTTATGTCAACTTACCATTATCGTTAATAATCTCCAATTATTATAATTTTTATTGTGTGCACCGGCAGTGTGCATCGGCAATCCTGTTAGGATCCTGGAACGGGACATAAAACCTTTTGGGTTTTTGGTGTGTAATGTTACATGACCCTTCAAGACTTCAACAGATCCTAGGCTACCTACCCGTTGATTCGGCATATTCTACAGAATAATGGAAACGTGTCAAACTCTAGTGACTATTCAAAATTGTTTTCAATGGAGACGAAGTCTTAGGATTGCCTTCATGTTGTATAAACCGATATATTAGATGATAGTTGCCAAGACACGATGTCGCCATATGGTAAACAAAAGAAAATCCACAGGCTTTCGACGGTATTTTATTTTATTTTTTATGTCTGTTGTTTCGTTGATGCCTTCACACTCACCAAATACGTTCTTTAGTGTATATAGGTCTACTAGAACATCTAATAATAATGTGTACACTTATATAGCGCCAAATCTATGCTCTAAACCATGCATGGGGCGGGTGGTAGCGCAGTGGTAGAACGTTGGATTTCGGAGCCAAAGGATCTCGGGTCCCAGCATCAATGTTCGTGAAAGTTACCTTTCTGACGCGATAGTTATATGAAGTGGATGTGGCAATGCAGTACCAGCCGATGCTCGCAGGTTCACTGCAACATTGTGGGTTTCCTCAATCCGTGTTTCATTGTGGGGCAGGAACGAATCTCATATATTGTCAAGTTCTCTCAAGCTATGCCCCGAACCATTATTCAAAATTAAAACTGCAATTTGGGGAAAATATTTATTTCGACCAATGACAACACAACACAAAACGACACTGTTATGTTACACTGTGAGATCAGAAGGATAGATGGGATATATAGAGCAGAACGCATTAAGTAATAGTGCCGCTAGTTTCGTAAGTGAAGACGAAAATCTATGGAACTCCAGTGGGGCCAGAATCGCTTTATTCTGGGATATGTACATTTGAACAAGGTCAAGGGTACCGGTGGGTCGATTGTTGATGATATCGATTGTCATAATAAAGGGGAAGAACGGTTTAGTGACAGCAACGATGTGTCAATTTGGTAAACATTTGGTTCATGGTAAAATGCAGTCATGCATGTAATTAACGGAACTTCTTCTCTAAATTATCATGTTATAATAGTTTACACTAAATCTAATTTACACTATACTGTGGATGAATTAGGAGTAGATTTATAGACATTTAGACGTGGAGACAGACTATCGTTTAAAGTTAATGATAATACTTGTATACGTATCTAAAAGATTATATATTTAAATATATTTTTAATTCAATTATGATTTTCAAAGGAATGAAAGGAGACGGCTTGTTGTCTGATGTCACGTGACCACCATAGGTTAAGAAAAGGGGAAGGGTACAATTATGGGATGGGTTTGATTCGTGCTCAAAGCATCAGATATAAATCTGCTAGTGTTAAGAGAGTGGGGTAAATTGACTTACAGACGACATTTTAAACATGACAAACAATACAAACATGTAACCTTTGGCCTGCATCTCATTCCATAACCATCGTATACTTGGGTGATAAAATATGTACGTTTAGTTTCAACGTTGCTCTAGTTGAAACATCATCATAATTATCAAATATTGTTATTCAATAGTGAAAGTAGATGTCATGAACAATTGAAAGAGGGAACTTTCACTGTTTAATTTAGTCACGGAAGTATACGTACGGGAGAAACAATCATTGTATGTATTTATTTTAACATAAGTATATGTATTGTATAATATATATTTCCATCACAGCTTAGGAGAAAATGACTTATGCTCAAAACAGGAAGTAGTGCACACGTGCGCCACCTGAACCTTTATTGCATATAACCATGGGGTTATATTGTCACTGACTTCTACATTCCTTGAATCTCCGTGTAATAAGCGTGGTTTGATTAATTGATATATCACAGAGCCAAACCTGCGAGCATTCCCACATGCCACGAATACAAATAGACGATAGCGTCGATCCAGTACATTCCCAATGCAATTTACACCATTGGATGGTGACTTTGTAATATCGATTTTGTAGCATGTACACCACTTCCGGTCTTGAGCGGATGTTGTGTTTTAACTCAGCATTCCATCACAAGTTTCAAGGCGAACGTTAAATAATATATTGCACTTTGCCCAGCCTTGGGGATATCACATCGATAGTCTACACAGTCTGAACACGAATACATTGCTGGCAAAGTACTGCACGTGGTATGTGATGGACTGCACAGGATTGTGCTATGATGGACTGCACACGACAATGGTCTGATCAACTTCAATTCAATTGAACAGTATTGTTGGAATTGACAATGTCATGCTATTGATTCTATACGTAGATTTACCATAAACTTGTGTCTTAATAAATGTATTGAGGATGGAATCTATTTTTGCAGATGGATATCCGATTCAGTTGAAATTCGTCAAAAATATGCACAGTTCGTTTATGCTCCCATGTACGAAAATTGTTGGATACGGAGTCGACATGCACAGGCTAATTATATAGTGTGTGCAATTCTTTGCCAGCAATGCTTGTAATTAATTGATAACGGTAATTATAATCTGGAAAAACAACCGTTGGATATTTTACTGCCGTTTCTTTTATTGGTGGTGACTCCAATCCCGAGGCGACTTTTTGCTGGCGACGCGCTTCAACTCTCCAAGGAACTGAGGGTTGTAATGAATCGTTTCTCCGGTCGACTGAAACAGCAGGGAGACAACTCTATAAACTGGAGACAAATATATGAAGTGAGGATAATTAGGATCTGAGAACATAACGCCAAATTCTGTGTGTAAACCACAGGATGCTCTGACTTTGCTATATATGGAACTCGTAGGACATTTCGCTGTTTTAGCCGTGGGAGGGCATTCGGATTTCGTTTTCGGATCAATGGTACCGCCTCACAGTGGGATAAACAAATGTGGGATATATTCCAGCCAATGTCGGTAACGGAAACATTCAAAGTAGGAATACGTTGACACACCTCCCAGAGTTAAGACTGCGACGTTGAAGTGCTCCGTGGGTTAATGACTAGTACTAGTAAAGTGGTTTTTTAAAAGTAATATTCCCAGTTTTGAATTGGCGCACTGACCGAAGCTATACTACTGAAAACCCACCCGTTTGTTCCTGCTGTATTCCGGTGATTTCTTTGCAACCAATGATTCGCGTTTGCTTTCGCCCAAGTATGGATTCTGTGAACAAAGAAATATTAAAGTTAAATAAGTAATTATGGTAAGGCAGATAAACTCTTTACCACGGATGAGCATGCTTTCGAGCGTGGGATTGGTGTAATATGAATATGTGTATATTATTATTATCATTATTATTATTATTATTGTTACGTTCACAGCAAGAGAACAATACTACCAATGCCAAAGTATAATTTAATTTAAATATTTCAAAAATAATTGCCGTTATATTATCGTTGGTTCTTCTGTCACTAAGATAAAAGTCCGGAAGGTCCCCACGGGTGCCACATAGCAGCGTAGTATAATAGACCTATCACTTCCGTTACACATCACAGCCCGACACTTCGCGTCGGTTTATCGATCAATATTGCCTGCCGTCAGAATTTCGCGGAGTATTTACAGAACTCACGTTAGTCCCTTCACCCAGGTTGCTGAGTTCCTCCATGACCTGTTTGATGGCGGCGCTATCCCCCTGGGACTTGCTGCTGACGGTGCCTCTCCCCTCGGGGCACTCGAACATGTGTTCAGTGTCGCATGGGCAGTCCTGCTCGGCCATCAGCTCGCGGTTGTGCTCGGCCGAGTTGGTGAAGTCCTCCACACAGTTATTGTCACGGGCTGGAAAGAAGAAAAACCCAATAACATAAGACTAGAATGATTGTTACCAAGACATGCGACATCCGGTGCGCGCAGGAAGTGGACGTTACACCGGAGATGGTGATAATGAGAAGGTTACTAAGACACCCGGGTGACATCCGGTGCGAGTAATAATAATAATAATAATAATAATAATAATGCATTTATAGACCGCCGATATCTCCCAACATACGCTGTTCAGTGGCGCTTTAACAGGACAGATAAGAACAGTAACTGACAGTAGTTGAAGCAGGAAAGTCTATTAATCATTGGCTTCACGGAAGATATAAGTTTGGAGTTGGCGTCGGAAAGTTAGGAAGTCGGACGCTTGTTTAATGTCATTTGATAAAGAGTTCCAGTGATATGGAGCGGCATCTGAGAAAGATGTATCTCCAAGTTTCGTCTTAGTGCAGGAACGCCATAACACCGAGGACATTGGGAACGGTATTTTGTGCATCGGAGTATAGAAGAAGAAGAAGAAGAAGAAGAAAAGAAGGGGAAAAGCAAGATAGAAGAAGGAAAGAAGAAGAAGATGATGAAGAAGAAGGAGGAGGAGGAGGAAGAAGAAGAAGAATAGTTTATTAAAGTGGCACGTGCATACAAGATAGTTTTCATGTTTAAACAATATACTAGTATATATATATATATATATATATATATATATATATATATATAATACAAATAATAATATTAAAATATATACATATAATGTACAATAATGTGAAATATAGGGGCCAGTACTATTCCACGGTTATTTACCAAAGTATCTTAGCATCCTATTGGTTATACAGCATAGGGAAACTAGTGGGCTGTATTAACGAAACGTATTATAGTATCTCATCATTGTATTATAGTATCTCACCATTGTATCCAATAGGACAGGGGTTAGGTGGGTTACAGTAAGCTGGAAGAGGCTTGTTTCGCTGAGGCTTGTTTCTGCTGGATCCACCTGCAAATAAGGACAATCAATTGATCTTGCACTAGTGTACAACATTTGAACAGGAATTGAAACACGCATCATCTTCCCTTCAGCTACCCGCATTCACCTTTAATGTAATTCGAACTCTTGGGTTACGGTCCGAATTGCACAGTACTGGTATCTGTTTAAAGGTGCGCAATTCAGACCGTAACCCAAGAGTTCGACAATCATTAACGGTCAAATGTACCGTGTCTTTTCCTATGCACACCAAAAAAAATATTGTTGGATGTCCTGTTCTGTATCTGGGAAGGGACACCTAACGTGGATGCTCAAAAACCAGGACACCCAAAGTGAAAGTGTCCTGCCTGATCCTGTTAGGAACCTGGAACAGGACACCTAACTATTTTTGCTGTGATGCATGGGCCAGCTTCAGCAGGAAAGACTGGGATGCAATGTACATAAACAGTGTGTAACTGTACATAGTCGTTCAAACATTAGACTAATAAACACATGTTGGCTAACTAATTATCTATGCACCAATTTACACACAGCAAAAAGATATATAAATAGGTGTCCTTTTCCATGATCCTAACAGGATCACACAAGATCCTGGCAGGATACTTTCACCTCTGGTGTAATTCTGGTTTATATTTGAGCATCCACGTTAGTTGTCCTGGTCCGGACACCAAATAAAACACCTAACATTTTTGGGCTGTCGCATATTAATACATTTATCTCAATAAGCACAGCAATGATCCATTCTCACCGGATATGGCCTGAGCTCCATACAGCGAGCTCTGTTCAATATGTTCCTGGTCTCGCAGATGGGTGCCTCCGAACTGAGGCTCTTTGTACATGGCATCACCATAGGGCGCAACCGAGTTTGCGCCGCTGCGGCTGTCGATTTCGTCCCTTGCCAGTTGGAACTCGTCCAGATTCTGCATCCGGTACAGACGTGCCAGATCCACCAGCGTGTCGTAGGGTCTGTCCACGGAGAAGTCGGCGGCGGAGAGGCACAGGGCCGCCGAGAGGACGATCAGGAGATTCATAGCTGACTGCAAGAGACGAGAACAGCTAAAAGATGCACTGTGACAGATAGATCAGTTATACCATAGATCCCTTTAGTCGGGAGACAGAAGGGTTGAACCAGAAAGCACCGTACTTACGATGATTCTTGGTGGTTTATGGTAATTTAGTGTTTCCCACACCTCTCCGACGATCTTAAAGTTGTAGCTACAATTGATTGTAAGTCAAATTTTCGGGAACGCTACGAATGTACATGTAAGTCTGGTTGCACGAACAACTTTTATCGCTACAATAAATATGGGCATGTTGGGGTAGGTTTACGGACAGTCTGGAAGAAATATGCAAGGACGACGTTGACAGACATCCTGATCAATTGTGCCCAGTAGGACATAAAATGTATGTATGGTATACACGGACAGAGGCTGGACGGACAGCGTGGTCGATAGAAGAAGACTAAACTCTGATCATGAATGGCAAGGAATTGAATTTGACAAATACCATGGGCCGAGATTCCGAAACTTTATGAGTACGATGTCATGCTCAAGCTCAGATTTTATATGGGGATTTGTGAACAAAACTTTGAGTTGAGCATGAAATCGTATCAAAAATGTATCGTAATCTCGGGGCCAGATCCGGATCAAACAATCGGAATAGGTTAGTGATGGTGATCGCGCAGCATCAGTGGCGTTTAGAGAGAGCATGTGTAATCAGACACGCAGATGTAAATATCTGTATTCTTCCCGTAGGATTGTGTTCGTGGGTTATATTCCCATCAGGTTCACACGCAGTACAGTAGAATGAGAACGTCGATATCACCAATTAACAACTCGGTGTTGGGAAACTACATGAGGTACTGTTACACACGCGAATAGTTCTGTACAAGTTACCACTGGGTGGTCGATCTTTGGATCTGACTTCCTCTAATCGATAAACATACACACGCAGAGAGACATGCAGGAAAGAATCTAGCCTTTAAACGTGACGTCAAAAATACATTTTCTATGTAATAGACAATATTCCACGGGAATATGTATTTGGTAACCTACTATTTTAATATACCGCCTACGACCTAGCCATATTCCGTGTTAATTTATCGACCAACAGTGCCTTCCGTCAGACTTCTATGGTCCAGGGAATAAACGAACACGGCAGTTTGTGAAGATGTTTGTCCCGGGTAAATGAAAACTTGGACCACTGTACCTCGAGTATAGCAGGTTCGACGTCGTGGGCTGGCCACATTAACTTTTCAGAGAATGTTAAAACTCGCTCATATTGCACATAAATGACCAAGCCAACAGTTGCCAATACGTTAAATCTCTACATGTTAAAGTCGAATGTGTAGATTCTGAATGTAATGAAAGTGCGCGTGTACTGCTCCTATTCTTAAAGCAACTACCTCACGGGCGATATATAAAGTCATCGGGAGACGTCATTGCTGTCCATAAAATTAAATTCATTGAAGGGCAGTAAATTAACCACTTAAAACGTTTCTTGCTATAAGAATTATATACTATTTATACTATATAATTATATACTATAAGAGATGTTGCAGTAGTTACATTTGTATAAAAATTAATGGCCCCTCTGATAACTAAAATAATATAGTTTATAAACACAGAATTCTCTTTATCATGTGCATATTAGGAACGTGAAATTTCAACAAAGTAATATTGAATGTATATATTGTATTTATATAAAATTTACAAATGGCAAAATATGCGTGATAGAATTGCTTTAAATCATGCACACCTCTAATATTAGTATTAACACATATATCCTGTGAGTGTCTGGATCTAAACAAAGGTATTATTTATAAAACGTAATATTTTCTTGCATTCTCTACCTACACTAGAGAATCTCATCTACTTTCACTGCTTCGAAAAAGATATTCCTAAACGCATACCATTAACATATTTTCTAATATATGTGTTGTTTTCTATATTCTAAACATATGACGTCACTGGAGAAATTATGTGAATACTGCAACATGATCGTTTCGTTAGACATTTCGATATATTATTGTCCAATAAAAGATTTCCGTAATATCATATTATATTGAACTGATATCATAATAGATAAACTGAAATTCTTATAGAATATCCTCACGGGCACGTTCAGCATCTTCACTGGTACAATCTTGCTAGATGCATACATCCACCCACACATAATACTGACACATTACTGGAAGGTGCAATATGTCTAGTTCCATTTACGAAACTGGGATGCTTTTCAGATGAATGTCCACCTCAAATTTACAGCAAGCGTGGCGAGTGAACAGCTTACTTGTAAATTTACAAGAGGGTCTAAAGAACTTGTGTCATAGCCTTTATAAGATTAGCGCCATACTGAGAACATAATTCAAGACGGGTTCAAGACGTACCGTAAATACGTCAGTCGATTATATTAAAGAGGTATATCTGCTTGTTTCTTGTATGTAAGAAAACTAACATTAAAAAAACTAAATTTAAAAGGCACAACATTCATTTCACAAACCTGTCTGGATGATCGTAGGCTGAAAGATTACATCAAAATGGCCGACTCTTTGACGTCACAGATTGTCTTCCCATTCCTTGCTACTTAACAGTCTACGGTCAGGAATTACATATTATAATGGCCGGGTCGTCCCAAAGATTGTCTGTGAGGGATGGCTATTTCCGCTGTAGCGTGTGTATGTGTTCGCGTGTGTGCAGGGGTCTTCACCAATTCTTGAGATTAACGGACTGGCAGCGTTGGAGTCGATCCAGAGAGGTCGATGATGAAAGCTAGTATTGATTAGCTAGTCTCTCCCCGTTCTTGAGCAGGCAGCTTTCCCCACATCCAGTAATGGAGTCGGTCTGTTGCCATGGACACCTTTCAATATATCGATTTGTTCACCTCTGTCCACGAGTTGAAGGATGGTTCTGCTTGTTTACCATCAGCTGTTAATTGACGTCTATAGATGTGTGATGTACATGTTATATGCCCATGCAATACTATATTTGTGAAATGTCACGATTGCATAGTGAAATTAGAAGTAGCGTTAATTGCTTGCTATTCATAGTCTATTTATTGAAAAACGAATTATACATGTATACGCACGTGATGATATTTAATTCCTATCCTAAAACTGTTGTAATCTCGTGCTGTATTTCGAACATAGAGAATTGGCATTTTATGAATTATTACAACAATGAACTAGTATACATATATTTATTATTCATGAGAGCCATGTCAACATACAACGATGTAAATATCGGTGTAAAAGTACACCAATACCTTATCTGTGAATATTAGAGTACGGTATATATAAATAGTACAATAAGTAATGAAATAGGACCATACGACTTCGTGGCGTAATCTTCACCACATCGTTCGAATGCTTTGTTTTCGATCATTGTTATCTCTTCATTAAGTAGGTGAAATCTGCAACGAGAAGGTAGAAACCGTAAAAGTATAACACTACTATATCAATCAATAGCATCGGGCAGGAACTTCCTATAATATTGTGAAATGCTTGTCTATTCTCGTAGTCCTACGATCGTTCAGGGGAACGGGAGCCTGGCCTAGAGATACGAAACTTTTTAGGTATGATTTCATATTCAAGCTCAAATTTTATATTTGGATTTGTTTACGTCATTTCCTATAGTAAAACCATGACGTACTCCATGATTTACGTCCGTACTAATGTACGACCCTTTCGTGAAATGCAGGTCAGGTCCCAAGATTTTTTAGTACGATCTCGTGCTCAAGCTCAAATTTTAAATATGGATTTGTGAACAAAACTTTGAGCTGCGCGTGAAATTGCAATCAATCTTTTTTCGTTCATTTTTGTTGTGTGTTCCACAGCAGCTAGGTCTGTGATGTAGTAGGCGTACAATAAGTCAATACGCACGACTAACTATAAATATTAATGCTATAAATCAGATACATTTCCTAGCCATTGGCGATTCTTTACAGCAAAGATTTCATGGCGGTTTCGAGTTAATTTGTTGAATTTTACAGCGAGATAGATAGCTACGAGAGTGCAATGGTCTCTTGGTGGTAACGAGAGCTTCATGAAAAAGTACCCACTGCTCGTATATGGAATATTAATGCCTATTTGATATACGTAGTGAAGTCCCTGTAACACGTAACGCCTATGAGATTGTAAGGTTCCGGATTCTAAGAAACTGATCTACCGGTATTGTGAATGAAGCTGATTTATGATGAATTATGCAGACTTTACATTTTCAGTCACTATTTCTATGTATTAGTCTTCAGATTCTATATATGCAGACTGTATTGTGAATGAAGCTGATTTATGATGAATTATGCAGACTTTACATTTTCAGTCACTATCTCTATGTATTAGTCTTCAGATTCTACATATGCAGACTGTATTCATAGGAATCTCTTAGAATTTCTGATGACAGTATTTTTATTGGTAGGCTTGGCGCCGAAGACACTAACAAAAAATTTAGTACGATCTCATGCTCCACTGAAAATTGTATTCACCAATCCCCATGCAACATTCGAGTCTAGTATGAAATCGTACTCCAAAAGAGTTTCATAACCTCGGGGTCTGATACAGATCTATACTGTTTCGCTCATCTTCCCTGCACTGGCGGCCGTTACAGTCAGTTTAAATGTATACCATCACGGTTTGTTGAAATATTTCATGGTCTAACATATTTTACCTGAAACATATTTGTATATTTTTTATCTCGCGATTTTTAACATAACCCAACATAATATAATATAATATAATAATATACTTGTATAATTAAACCAAATGTACACACTTTCGGGTAAAATACGTTTAACCATGAAATATGCCAACAAACCGTAGTTTCATAACTGCTTTGTTCACCACCC
>JAUTBT010053487.1:0-15581 GCA_032361225.1 Lepetodrilus schrolli | reverse complement strand
GGAGAACGTTCGAAGAGGGAAGTGTATACAGATACTGCTCTGAGGGAGAACGTTCGAAGAGGGAAGTGTATACAGATGCTGCTCAGACGCGACATACACACATTGTTTACCAACATTGTTATGAAAAGTGTAATAACATAAATGTCTGTGTCAATAACAAATACTAGTATGTAAATCTATATTTATTTTGGATTCGTATAATGTGATATTGACACATACATGTAACAAATGCACTGCTTTGTTCAATAAACTGTACTCCATACCTGTCGGTCCATACAAGCCAGATCATAGTACAGAATGCCGCTGTCATCTCGGTATTTCCTGATGCTGCATGTCTGTACATCATCACATAGTGTCCATGGAACAGTGGAGAAGTAGGTACATAGGATGTTAAACAGAAAGACAGCAGCGTCGAATACACGTAATAATTGGTATGTTTAGCATTGGATACTTTACTGGTAGCAACACACACGAAACACAGACATGATTGTGATACTCTTGGTCTGTTCGCACGTATGTTAATTGCTGCATTAAAATCATATTTTGAAAGACATTACTATTATATGAGTGTATGTATGTGACTGTCGGCATTGCAAATTGTTATATGTACTTTACTATAAGCTATATAGCTCTTATGACCACTTTAGTATTACAAGTTAAGTTTCTGGTTCTAAATACAAAATCACCTGGCCCTTGGCGCACTTCCCAACAAAAGTACAGTCTGAGATCGCATCCATCTGATCGCACTGATAACAATGAAGTTCTGTGGAACAGAGGAAAATACATGTATGTGGAAGTAATAGTTGCTATTATACAGAGACTTCTTACAGAGGCACGACACTGGTGTCTCCGTTCTCAATCGTCACAACATGGCACAAGCTGGTAGTCAACTCAATGTAATGTATTTTCTAGTAACGTATTCGTTTCAGCGACTCACCTTGTGGCTGTGTAGAAGTTGGCATGGGTGTGGTTGTTGTAGATGTGGTGGCAATGATGATGGTGGTTGTAGGTGGGGCACACATCATGCTGTTACACAGAGAGGTGGTGCAACACGCATGACATCCGTTGTAGGACCAATGGTCACAGCTCTACAGTCAACACACAGAGGAACTGCCAGAACTACCACTATAAATGCCATTACTCGACATGATCATATCTGTATACCATATACTCGACATGATCATATATGTACACTATCTACTTGACATGATCATTACGGTCTATCCTTTTCTCGATGTGCTGTTTGTTGTCTATTCGTAAACTCGACATTGAGTAGCTGCCGATACATTTGACCATTTATTCGTAGTAGTATATCAATGTCCATGTAGTGGTATGTGTTGTGTAGTGAACCTACACTTATCATGTATAGTAGTAATCCAGGAGCTAATGACCAATGGCTAGTGCTACATTTGACCACCACCTCATACGTACCGCCTGCGACCTGCATCCCAAGACATAATCCACTGAGCCGACAACAGCAGGCTTTGTATAGGTGATACATGCCTGTAGACACATAGCAAGTGATACATGCATGTAGACACATAGCAAGTGATACATGCCTGTAGACACATAGCAAGTGATACATGCCTGTAGACACATAGCAAGTGATACATGCCTGTAGACACATAGCACGTGATACATGCCTGTAGACACATAGCAAGTGATACATGCATGTAGACACATAGCAAGCCTGTAGACACATAGCAAGTGATACATGCCTGTAGACACATAGCAAGTGATACATGCCTGTAGACACATAGCAACATATAAACAACACACAGGAATCCATTTCACTATATAACACAGACTGGTGTTTGTGGACGATAATCCATGTAGAATTTGATTTAAAACACTAAATCTTAATATGTTCCCAGATTTCGGGCAAGATAAAGGTGATGCTACAGCCGGCATGCTTCTAGCAACATCATCCTAAAACATCATCTCATAATTAAACATCATCCCAAAACACGATTCTAAAACAACATCCCAAAACATCATCCCAAAACATCATGTCAAAACATCATGTCAAAACATCATGTCAAAACATTCTGAAACGGTTTGACAAAGTAAACCTTGATTTACAGGTATACAAATAAGAACATGTTAATCTTAAAGCCTCTGATATCGTCACCGTGTACTGGACTACTACAATAGTCAGCTGACCTGGCCATGGCTGCAGGCCGTGACGTATGGACACTGGTCAGGGGAGTGGACGTCGGAGCAGCTGAAGCATCTCAGGCCTGGCAGCACTGCAGTGGAAGAACAAGCCACAGGAAGTCGTTTGCTATGTGTGGTATGTGCTGTATGAGCTATTGGTATTCAACGTGCGCTGCTGTGAGTAACAGTGAGCTATGTACCTGTATATGACCCCGCCTCATCATAGTCTAGATTACAGAAGTCGTGATCACAGCATCTGTCCCACAACACCTTCTCTCCTGGGAGTCGAACCACGGACAGGTTGGTCTGGAGTGCTGCACATGTCTGTAGAGCATCTCAGCACATACGACTATGCAATACTTGATTTATTGATTAATGTATTTTATATACCATCTCTTGTAAACAATATGGAAATTAAATGTTATCCAGCTATAACTTGCACATCGCCAACAACAGTGGTATTTCACTAATCTGTACGCTATGCACGACGACAATGACGACAGAGTATTAAGCTACGCAGACACAGTGTCACTAATACTTACAGAGTGGTTGATGCAGCCCAAGTCAAAACTCGCACGTCCAGTATCATCGCTGTATTTTCGCACGTTGCAATGCTGTACATATGTAATTACACTTGCACTATTGAATGTGATCTGTGAATCTCTAGTATTTTTAGAAATGATCCTATTAGTTGTATATTAAGATGGGCATCGCAAACGCTTACCGTAGTACTGCGCATGTAATTACTAGTAGTATAAGTCTATTTATCACCCGATACCGTCAAGTCTACTTATCACCCGATACCGTCTTTTCGCATTAGATATCGCTTTCAAATAACATTGGATATCTACAGCAGTAGATATAGTTTGACCCAATTCTTGGTTTGTATGATTGTTTCTTTGATTGTTCTACCATTGTGATATCATGCTGTATATATCGCTTGACCCAAGTATTGGATTGTTCAACCATTGTGATGTCATCGCTACAATTGTGATGTTGTAGCATTGCTACCTAAAAATTTGTCTTCACAGTAAAGACTTTATGATGTGGCATTTTTCTTCTTTGATGACTTTAATATGACATTTGGTGATAAATAGAATCTCACCTTCGTGTCTTGGAATATCAAATATATCAACATTCGTCGATGAAAGTTATTAGATCCTCAGCAAAGCCTTGGATTTCATAACCTTCACGACTCGTGTTCATATATTATTTGATATTATTTGACACTTAGGTGAGATTGTCTATATATTTCCCTTGCACGGTTTTACATGTCGTAGAAACTACGTGCTCACTGGCATCTATGGATTAAAGTATACCTGTTCCGGGCTGCAGGACTTTATATAGGTACAATCACTGGGGGAGTCCATTGCCTGGCACTGGTAACATCGTAGTGCTTAACACAGGTAGTATTTTACATTAATGACGTCATAATGAACAACATCATGGACAGCATGCTGCAAGTCATAACAATTAACATTTGACCTTTGTTCGTTTCATGAATTCTTCAGCAGGAAGACCTAAGAACATATATCTTGAGTCTGTGTTCTAGTGCCAATTTACCCAATGTAAGAAGTATAAATTACGTGTGAGTATTCACAGAATTACGACATTTCTTGAACCTTAACATTGGTTCTCTGTCTTAAATGCGTTACACATAGTTGCCAGTGTAAAGCATTATTCTGATTGGCTAATAACAGACGTAACTAACGGTCACCGCCACACATATTTCAATGGAAAGCCATTGGATGAATGACTTCAGAGCTTACCTGCAGCGTGAGGTAGAACAAGTGGAAACAGAGCCAACAACACTGAAAGTCATAAAAGGTAATGGCATCAACATGGACATTTATGTGCATGTCACCATGCTGGTGCTGACACTGTTGTTTAACACGATGTGTGTCCGCATGGTTTAAACATGACATTTACAAGGATATTTAGCAATGTATGGCAATTCCGACAGTTCCATTATTTGATTGGTCAGTCGTCCAGAAAATGTAGGACGTATATAGTTATTAGGGCAAACTTCATGACATACTCCGCCTTGACTGCCAGAACGATATTTTCATGAAACACAGAGAATACTGTAAATCAGGAAATTAATGCGTCACTAATTTAATGCGACCTCAAGCATTTAGACACAAATGCGACAACAATTAAATGCGATCGAGGCCTCTATTCATGTTATTTTTCCGAACGTACCTTTTATTATTTTCCATAATGCGTAGGAATTAAATGCGATCATAAGCCAATTGCGTTTTTCGCATTAATATCCTGCTCGCATTAATTTCCTGATTTACAGTATGTGAAAAGGTTTCGATGTATTCACACCAATCTAGCTGTGGACCCACCTGATGCAAGCATGGTGTCCACTTTTTCAGTACAAGTACTTGTATTTAGCTAACATTACGTTATGACCTGACTTGATTCAAACAAGTGTTGGTTCTCACGTTGAAACTTTATCTCTGAGACCATCTAGAGACATGTAACAAAGTGCACGTACTCTGAGATCATCTAGAGACATGTAACAAAGTTCACGTACTCTGGGACCATCGAGAGGCATGTAACAAAGTGGACGTACTCTGAGACCATCTAGAGACATGTAACAAAGTGCAGTACTCTGAGACGATATATTTGATGCCAGTGATGTAATTACTGCGTGTATTACTGATCGTGTACATATGTTTATGTTACGGTATATGAGCCACTATGACACTAAATGTTTATGCATTAGTAAGGACTACAAGAAGATCTTGGGTGCTGCACAGGCACTTGAAGCGGACCATTATTTTCTTTTAATAAATTCGTTTTAAAAAAGCAAATAATAATAATGCGATTTTTTTCAAAATATCTTTTTTTGGGGTGTTAGATATGTCTAGATATTTAAACAAAAAACACAAAAAAACTAATTAAAACAAGGGACCCATCGACGACATACAATATAGAAAGGTATATCACTCCGGCCGCCTGGGACTCCACACCACCTCGACTTCGGCACCTAATTGTTTAATATCCGTTAATATTTCTACATGCATTACTATAGCGAACATGTACAGTAATGTTTTTTTGACAGACTCGTGCACTCCAATGATCATGTCACTGCACCGAATTGGGAATATTTGCTGTGAAAGTCGGATATAAGGCGAATATTTCCGCCATCCAACTTCGCCAGGGAAATAATGAGTATCAGTTTACTTTGCAACTATGTCTACATCTACGTGTCACCATCTGCCTGTTTATGAGTAGCGCGGCGCAATGCAAAACAGCGTCTGGTTCTGCTAAGTTCTATTTTTAGGACCACCTATTAATAGACATGTCGGGGACATTGACTCTAAAAATCTCAACTATTAGCTAATGATCAAGAGTTGTTGCACTATTCCTGTTAATAAATATTTTTTTAAAATAATTTTTAATATTCAATGCTGATTCAACTAATCATGCAACTGTTACTCAAAAGCGCGTTTGGGCAGTTTAAAACTGGACTTAGGCGTGTATACTATTATTATTATTATTATTGTATTATAATGTTATAATTATTTCTGTGGTAAGATACATGTAAGTGCTCATGTTTTATGTGAATACACTATATGTGATGGGCAAGATGCGTACATTGCATACATGCACTCGTAGAAATGCTCAATACGTAGTTATATATTGTAGCTATAAAAACAACTTGGCTAAAAGCAATTTGATAAATTTGCTTTATTTTTCAAGTAAGACAGACATCATAATCTGCATCTCCTTTCTCTGAAATAGAAAATAGTGATAACAGTAAATACCGATATGTCCATGCTTTAAACAGCCGACTGAGGCAGTATTGCTTAAATGTACTGTTCTTCTTCATGTCAAAAAATATTTCTTTAATCCGAGTTTTCCCAAATTAGAAATACTGGGAACCTGGATGTTCGATAACATGAGGTTTTGCCACAATCCATATTCGACCAATATTTGTTTTCAAACTTACATGCTACAAGCAGTTGGCTGCTAGATGACCACGTGTTAGCGCCATATTTGGCTTGACAGGTGTACACGCCTGCATCGCTACGCTGCGCATCCTTCACGTAGAACGTCATGGATGGACTGGGTTCCGTGTCCGAGTATATATCCGTGATGACCCCGGACGAGTTGACGAATGTCCATGTCATCTCCATGGCTTGGTCAACCATGGGGTCAATCTGACACAGGATGATGGCCGTGTCTCCTCGCTGGACAGTCTGGTTGGACGGGATAGTCTTCAGCGTCCCTGAATAATGTACAACATGTTGAAGCACATCTCTGATATCTTGATATCCACTCACCCTGTCCATCGGTCTACTCCTATTGTCATTGTCTCATGACATCCAGTAGATTCGAGAGTTTTATAAAATTAACAGATACATTGAATACATCTTGTTCGATATTGTCCAATGGCATTGATATTACGTGTCAGCTACCTGCTACATACATTGCGTGGGGTTGCTGGCTATTGGACTTGGAGTGTGGGTCTGGCTTTTGTCTGAAACAAATGCAATTCCGTTATTTCTCTTGACAGTCTTCAGTGTTTAAAGTAACGGAGAACGCAATCGAAATTCATTCTACAGCAATTAATCATTCCTGCCTTACCTGACACCAACAAGGTCCCGCTGGACGTCCAGACCTGTGTTCCCAGAGTCGCCCGACACGTATATGTTCCAGAGTCTGACGTCGACACGTTCTTCACGTCGATGAACAGCTCCGGTGGGTTGGCGGCCTTTGTGGAGTAGATCTGACTGACTTTCCCGTGGACGTCCGTGAATGTCCAGGCCATGTCCGCGGTCAGGTTGAGGGCAGTGTCCAAGCTACACTCGAAGTACGCCATGCCAGACGGCTGGACGGTGGCATGAGCTGGACGTATTACCATCCTGACTGGAACAGAGCCAGCGAGAACGGCAGCTATTTGAGATGGTAATATCTGAAAGACCTCGACAACTGAATGTGCCAAAAGATATATCCATCCAATATTTAGCACTATCATTTACCATTTACCACTGATTCACAACATACAGATACTCAGAGTAGATTCAATGACCAGGTTTTATTTATTTTCTACAGATGAACGTAATAATAGCTACTGTTATGTTATTGAACTAACTGAATGTCACCTTTCACGTGGCCAGCCTCGTCGTAGTTGATGTTGCAGTAATCGCCGGTGCAGCAGGTACCCCACGTCACAGACGTATCTCCCACACCACAGAGCTGCAACATTTGTGACGTCACGCACATTGAATATACAGACGTTAATCAGCTGTTTGTCCTTACAATAGCCAATCCAATTATATACAACGATAAACGTACATGTTTGATTTCAATTAAAATTTTACAAACATTTTACATTTTAAAAGTAAGTCTTCCATAAATGAAGACTACAAACAGGATTAATTTAATCAACATTATCTTAAGCTTTATATACTGACATGTCTAGTTCACGAATATACTACGAGGACACCTAACACAGTAAACGCACCGTCTGGTTACGACAGCCCATCGTGAAGACGTCTTCTCCAAAGACAGCATCCCCGTGTCGTTGCACGTAGCATTGCTAAAACAGATGGTTCATAGTAAGTGTGAAGTTCAAACATCAAGGAAACCAAGCTACTTTTAGTCAGTAAGCAAACTATTCTACAATCGGACCATACTCTGATATAACGGTGCACGACATAGAGGTTGGTCAACACCCCGTTAGAGTGTCAGACCACACATATGAATGTTCTAGTTCGATCCCATCTAAAGGGTAGATTTAATAGATGATGTCCATCTTCTACCCGACCTTTCTCTATGTTCACCTTCACCCTTGTAACTCTCAGTTGTGACCTCTGTGGACATACATGACACTACCATAACATATACGTACCTGACACTATTGTACCATATACGTACCTGACACTACTGTACCATATACGTACCTGGTTCACTCCACAGTACGTCACGTGAGAACAGCCGGCGATGGAGTCCATATCGCTGCAGTCGTAGCATCGTAGCGCTGTAGATAATATAAATAATTCGTAAGCCTCAACATTGCTGTATAGAGTACTGCGTAACCTGTTAGAATGTGTGTCTAGTGATGGTCTGTAGTTGTGACATTGTGATGGTCTGTAGTTGTGACATTGTGATGGTCTATAGTTGTGACATTGTGATGGTCTATAGTTGTGATATTGTGATGGTCTATAGTTGTGACAGTGTGATGATCTGTAGTTGTGACATTGTGATGGTCTGTAGTGGTGAAATTGTGATGTCTGTAATTGTGACATTGTGATGGTCTGTATTGTGATGGTCTGTAGTTGAGCACTGGATGTCTTCTAAAGCTACTGGTAATGTGTGGATTAAAAAGGATTACTAGTGTTGACACTTAACGTGTAATGCTTCCTACCTTGGCTACAAGAAATCAGACACATGAACAGCGCTGAAACATAAGAACAGACATTGTGTTATATGTATCCACGAATATAAGAATGTTATTTATAAACATAATGGTATAAGATATTGTGATGTGTGTAGGTGTACGTGTCTCGGTAATCGACGTATACTAGTAGACACACTATATTCAGACATATTGGAAGGGACAAAATCTACCTGCATGTAAGACTGACATGTTGAAGTGCTGGCTTCACGACTTATCTCCGTTCTTGCAACACCTTGACCGTCTAACAAAGAGATAGCAGACTGCTGTTGTAGATAAAGATTGCATAAATTTAGATCTACTGGCTGTAATTTGTTTTAAATAAAAAATTCAGACAGAAATGTAGCAAATGTAAATCTATATTTGGTATGTAATTAAATGTTTAAGTAAAATTTGCATTATTGCACTGCAATATAAATCTTTCTTATGAATTATATTCAGAGCACTGATATACTAGTAATGACATGATCGACAACCGCTGTTTGCGTATTTGTGTTAGTAAAATCCTATAATGAGTGAATAGATCAAACTCAAATGATTACATTTATATAAACAAACAAAGCTGAATCTAAGCTGCTCAGCACGATAAATAATTAGGGAAAGCAAAATTAGTCTCGCTGAAAATATCAGACAAACAGACATGCATTTCCTTATCACAAAGCATTGTACATGTACAAAGTAAATACGCTGTTTGCAAGTGGTATGCCGTAGAGTGGATGCGCACATAAAATCATCATATAAAAACCTTGATCCAACAATAGTCAAAATGTACATTGGGTATTGGCGGCATGATGTAGTCAGGTATACTACCAAAACGTTCGAAGAACGTGGTAATGGAGAAGAAATCATGTGATGGTCTGTAGTTGTGACATTGTGATGGTCTGTAGTTGTGACATTGTGATGGTCTGTAGTTGTGACATTGTGATGTTCTGTAGTTGTGACATTGTGATGGTCTATAGTTGTGACAGTGTGATGGTCTATAGTTGTGACACTGTGATGTTCTGTAGTTGTGACATTGTGACAATCTCCTGTTCAGTGCTGTTAAGGGATGATGCAGTAAAACATTATAGTGTTCTTAATATAAACACTCAGCTAATTGACACTACCTTCTACACTTTCAACCATGAGTGTCAGATGATATTACAATATTGACAGAACGGCCAGTTTAGATTGATGTAATAGTTTACATTAATTTACTCAAATAACAATAATTCAGATATTTAATTCACACGCTCAAACTGGACTCGCTTGTCCATTGTCTGCCACCATTAGTCTATACTAGCCGCTATAACCATTATCTCCACCCTTGTACCAGGGATAATGAGATAGCCACAAGTGTGTGATCTGAACACTTACAAACATCTGGTACGCGTACTGTGTTTAGGAGAACATCAAACTAAAAATGAATTCCTGGATGATGAGGATATTTCTGTGATTGTAAGACATTGAACAAACTGCGTGGTGATATTGAAGATAGTATATGCCATCGATGTTAATAGCGTATTTTAAAAACAAATGCCAGTAAATGTCACGCCACACGTGATCTACATGTGATTGTTTAACATTTACGCCGATAAGTATTGGCCACGATTACAATTTGACGGCTATAATAGTTAAAAGTTAAACTTGTATTAGACGTGCATAAAATCCATTGATATACAAACAAGCACATGTAGTTGTACAAACTGTACATACTCTATGTATATAATACGACCCTATAAGTTAAGATGCTGTACAAAACACTATTCTGTACAATATACAATGCGTAACATGCATTGTTGTACAACATATGTAGGTGTACAGTTCAGATCTGAATCACAAGCGGCATTTTGGTACAGTTACTGTTTGGACTGTAGATGGACTGTCAGTCCATGTGTTGTGGACAGAGGACAGTTCCACTGTGACGTGTTGTACTACCAGGGATATCTGTAATCTATCTAACCCACTGTACGTGTCTTATCAGCGGCGTGAAGCAAGGCACGTTCGCGAAAGCATGTTGTTATTTAGCATTAGTACTTATCATACACACCCTATCATGCACACCCTGTCATATACACCCTATCATGTACACCCTATCATGTACACCCTATCATGCACACCCGATCATGTACACCCTATCATGTACACCCTATCATGTACACCATATCATGTACACCATATCATGTACACCATATCATGTACATCATATCATGTACACTATATCATGTACACCCTATCATGTACACCATATCATGTACACCATATCATGTACACCATATCATGTACACCATATCATGTACACCATATCATGTACACTATATCATGTACACCATATCATGTACACTATATCATGTACACCATATCATGTACACTATATCATGTACACCATATCGTGTACACCCTATCATGTACACCCTACCATGTATACCCTATCATGTACACCCTATCATGTACACCCTATCATGTACACCCTATCACGCACACCCTATCATGTACACTATATACACTCAGTCGCGTAGGACCTTCAGTGAAGTACTCCAGTATTTCCACCTACGGTTACCTCGCTCTCACAAGGTATTCGTGACATTGGGAGACACGGCGAGCATCAGAAAGTGCGTCATACTAACCAGAAGGTGACGGTCACCTTCCACTGTCTTATCAGAGATTCACAGTCGTTGATTGACGCAGTAACTGTTTCTGTGCTTAAAAAACGACCATGGCCACAGGAACATTAGGACTGAAGGCGAGCGTTGAACGTATACACTTCTTGATAAATTAAGTTTATCCATCAATATATATATTCATGAATGTTAGTAGGTTTTAAGACATTTTTTTATGTTTTCGAAAGTAACGTATGAAGCCACGTGCAGCCATTTTCATTATTCCACGTGATGTGAGTGGTTTGGGTTTGTTTCTGTAGCAACTCTAAGTGTCAATAACCCTGTATAGCGCCTCTATAAGTCACTAATTCTGCGTAGCGGCTCTAAGTGTCACTAACTAGACACCGGATGTTATCAATTTCAGGAGATCCAACTATTGATGGTTTTGATATTCGGCTTAACACATGGGCTTCCTGGATCGGGAGGTAGGTGCAGGTATTGTTCGTCGAGAAACGTATACTCTCCATCCCGTATACTCTCCATCTTGTATACTCTCCATCCCGTGTACTCTCCATCTCGTATACTCTCCATCCCGTATACTCTCCATCCCGTATACTCTCCATCCCGTATACTCTCCATCCCGTATACTCTCCATCTCGTATACTCTCCATCCCGTATACTCTCCATGCCGTATACTCTCCATCCCGTATACTCTCCATCTCGTATACTCTCCATCCCCTATACTCTCCATTCCGTATACTCTCCATCCAGTATACTCTCCATCCCGTATGCTCTCCATCCCGTATACTCTCCATCTCGTATACTCTCCATCCCGTTATACTCTCCATCCCGTATACTCTCCATCCCGTATACTCTCCATCCCGTGTACTCTTCTTCCCGTATCCTCTCCATCCATTACAATACGCCGACATTCACTCTGAATGGAAAGTCTACATTCAAGTCAATTCTTGGACAATTTCCAATTCACAGTAGTGAATATTAATATATAATTTTATAGAGATTATTAGTAGACATTGGTAGATTTATTAAAAACAGATATCAACAAATAAGCACAACTAATCATCAGCTGTATATCAGCTGAATGCTGGCACTGCGCGTGTACAGAACACAGATTCTCAATCAATCACGGATTATATATCGTTATAATTCTCGAAAAGTGAAGTTATATATATCTAGAGAAGCGATAGCTGCAGCTGGCATGGGAACTATAATAATGCATTATTTAATGCTTACTTGCAGCCGGTGACATCATGTGTCTGGTGTGTGACCACATAGACGACCCGTCAGATTGCGATACCTTTGGGATATGTGGACACTGGGAGGTAAGCCTGACATATCCATTAGTGAACTATACAAATATAGTCTTGGTTTAGTTGTACATATAAATGCTGTCTCTCATAGACACGCCTATGGTTAATGTGATCACCGGCGAGTATCGGGCAGTGGCCTCATATTAACTACTACTACTACTACTACTATTACTACTACTACTATTACTACTACTATTACTATTACTACTGTTGTTGCTGCTACTAGTACTACTAATAATAATAATACTCATTTCACCCTCTCAACTCCATGTGGAGTAGCCTAGTACATATGCCTAGTATATTTGGTATGCAATTTAACAACATACTGTATACCTATCTCAGCCTCGCACTTTGTGTGTGGATTTTCTGTGGTTAGGGTTACAAAACTCAGTGGAAATCACATTATTGCAAGTATTTTACTTCTAAACTATTTTCCCACAGGTGTGTGCTACCAGGGAGATAGTAGATCACCATGATAAGATAGCCTATCGTATGGGCTGTGAAAGCCCAGAGGTAAGAATTGCGTTCAAGATGATTACTAGTCCATTCTAGCCTACCATACGTTACTTCACCCCTAGCCTACCATACGTTACTTCATCTCTAGCCTCCAATACGTTACTTCAACTCTAGCATACTATACGTTACTTCAACTCTAGCCTCCAATACGTTACTTCAACCCTAGCCTCCAATACGTTACTTCAACCCTAGCCTCAAATACGTTACTTCAACTCTAGCTTACAATACGTTACTTCATCTCTAGCCTCCAATACGCTATTTCAACTCTAGCTTACCATGCGTTACTTCAACCCTAGCCTCCAATACGTTACTTCAACCCTAGCCTCCAATACGTTACTTCAACCCTAGCCTACCATACGTTACTTCATCTCTAGCCTCCAATACGTTACTTCAACTCTAGCATACTATACGCTACTTCAACTCTAGCCTCCAATACGTTACTTCAACCCTAGCCTCCAATACGTTACTTCAACCCTAGCCTCCAATACATTACGTCAATTCTAGCCTACCATACGTTACGTCAACTTCAACAGGCTGTATATCGGTGGACATCTATAAAGTATCATGTATTCACGTAATGTACTTTATTCCTCGTGTGAAGCTGGCAGGTGTGGTATTAATGCGGCACGCCAGGTTCACCGATGTCTTGTTGACAATAGCTGATCAGAGAAAGTCTGGACGTTATCAGTTGATCTCAAACGAGCAATAATTGATGTTTAAGCAAGGATTTGGTACAGATATTAACGATATTAAAAAGATAGCTGACACTAACATACAACACAATGTCTGCTCAGGACAATGGTGATAGTAGGGCAGTAGCTTAGAACTGCTGTGTTCTTCAGCAAGGAACCACATTCATTGCCATTATCGCGTGGTCCGTCTTCTATGACGTCACACCGTGGACATATTTCAGGACGTGCACGTATACACTTCGAGGACAACTTATCTTTAAGATAATCATATTTATCTGTACGCATCCACAATGTACAGCTGTATGTAATATATGTCAACATGTGTACGGTCCGAGTCCGGATCCCGTTTGTACAGATCAGTTCCATATCAGAAGAGATGTTTGAGCTCAGATACAATTCATAATTACTTCGTGTCAGGCACACTTATGGGGTATCTTATAGCAAAGCAGCTAGCTGTATATCGCTGATATTTTGTGAACAATGCAAGAAACATCAATCCAAAAAATATCAATAGCATAATAACAACATAATGCGGGTTATATAGCTTTGTTTGATATCAACGCATTTTTTGTTTATTAAGAACAGGTAATTGAATTTTGGTGGTTCTCTTTATTACCTACGTGTATATCTTAAATACGATATATTGTATACATATAAATACATTTTACGAGTGTGTGTGTGTGTCTGTGTGTGTGTGTGTGTGCGTGTGTGTGTGCGCGCGTATGTGTGCTCTCGTGTGTGTATAGTTGATATGTGTTTTCTTCTGTGTATATAATACACGTACGTGCTTTTGGTATTCGGTTAGTACCGGTATTGTTTTAAAATGACATGGCATTTTATAAGACAATGTTTTACTTCAGCTATGTGAGTTGTACAAACACGCAAAAGAAATGTTTGGTCGGCGAAAGTCAGTGTTGGAGTTTGCAGACACGTTCCCTCATCACTGCTTCGACTGCTGCTCGGACAACTATTGTAACGTGGACCTGTGTAAAGCCACTAAACACCCAACGACTGCAGCCATAGCTTCATGGAACCAGACCAGCCCACCCATCCCATCCACAACACCAGGTGGCGTGATGGTATCAACACCAAGTGGCGCGGCGGTATCCGGACATACAGACTTACCCCACAACCAGACCGTGTCGACTAATACATCATTGACGAAGCCGACTGGATATGTCTTTACCACTCCAACGACAGCGAATTCATCGTCAACAACACTCGCGATGAATACATCGTCAACAACATTCGCGATGAATACATCGTTCACAACAGTCGCGATGAATACATCGTCAACAGCCACAACGAACACGTCGACCACAGGAACGACAACGAATACGTCGACCACAGCATCTGCAGTGAATACGACGACATCAGCGAATATATCGGCGACAGCAACACCAAGTGTCAATGTGACTGCAACACCGGCAGCGAATGCGTCGACCGAAGCACCTACAATGACCACGACAGTCCCGTCTACCTCTCCTACGACTGCGACAACGGGAACTACGACATCCAACGGTGAACACTATATATCACTGCTGTAATAGTATAGGTTCTCATTAGTTAGTTTCTTCTACACACATCTGCTCATGTTAAATAATTAGAACATGTTTACATTATGACGACACTGTTATAAACTAGAACGCGTTTTGAGATGTTAGGTGTTGCTAATAATAGGTGAACACACGACTTTACCAAGAACATACGTAATGCTTCATAATTATTAATATTATGTCAGACACGTTCTTTGAATTGTTTCCGTTTCCATGTAGAAAAGATAATTTAACCATCAATATGTTATTTTATATATTTTTGATTGGGGTTTTAAGTAGCTTTCAAGATTCTTTCACTTATATCACGACTTGTCAGTTTAGGGCAGGAGGAAACC
>JAUTBT010053486.1:0-34151 GCA_032361225.1 Lepetodrilus schrolli | reverse complement strand
ATATGCATGCAAGCCATGATGTGAGTGAAAAAATCTTGAAAGTGGCTTTAAACCCCAAATCAACCAACCAACCAATCAACCAGTACCATCCACCATTACACAGTAACATCCACTGTTACACAGTACCATCCACCATTACACAGTACTATCCACCGTTACACAGTACCATTCACCGTTACTCAGTACCATCCACCATCCACCGTTACACAGTACCATCCACCATCCAATGTTACACAGTACCATCCACCGTTACACAGTACCATTCACCGTTACCCAGTACCATCCACCGTTACACAGTACCATCCACCATCCACTGTTACACAGTACAATCCACCGTTACACAGTACCATCCACCGTTACACAGTACCATCCACCGTTACACAGTACCATCCACCGTTACACATTACCCTGAACTGTACACAATCGTTGTTGCTACTTGTACATTGTTTACAATGGTTGTCGTGTATAGGTGAATAGTTCCCGACTTCAGGATAAGGATCAATTTTCTATATCACTTATAGTTGCCAGTACATCAACACATATGTATTTTTCCAACCATGAAATCTTCATATTTGAATGATAATAGTCGTCAAACACTGAATGTATCACTTCTAGCTTTTTATGAAGGGAAGTAACTCCTTAAGCCATAGAGATATGAATACTGCAAGGTCTGTGTGAAGGGATGAATGAAGTTCTCATAAAATATGTTAGTTTCCACCGAGAAACACTTCCAGTACCTCTTTACATCCTTCTACTACGTGTGCATAGATGGTACTGCTACCTCCAGTTATTAGCACAATATTCCACCAAATTGGAAATATGAATACTGGATCAATAGCTATGACACTGGAACAGTGCATATCTGTCTATTATTTTTTTAAGTGACAAGATCATCTTTGCAAGAAGTCAAAAGTATAAGTCGAAAGTCAAATTATAGCAGAGTGGTATAGTATCCCGTGTATCACATATTCTGATACAATTATTAATTTTGTTGTCGAGATCTTTTACTAATCTATAAATATCTTTATTTCCTAATTATTTGCACCCACCTACTAGATAGTGATCGCTACACATGTAATTGTGACATCACATTTCTTGTGTAGAGATTCTCCAAACTCCTCACAGTGGCATGCACTTTGTGTATGATGCTAGACACAATCCTTTCATGGCAAACAGTGTGCGGAGTAGTCCGAACAGTAAAATTATCCAATGGAGTGTTTAGAACAGGACACGTTGGGGATTACCTTCTTTTGCATTGGCGATACCGGGTCATATAATTTTTGTATATTTTTTAACATATGTTTTTGCTAGTTAGTAATATAATTATGTAGAAGAAAAAATACGATTTAAAAAAGTATTTACTTTTGCATCTATAGATGTTCTTACCACATTATTAAAACAAATTGGGGTTTAGAGCTGCTTTCAAGATTCTTTCACCTATATCACGGCTTGTCAGTTTAGGGCAGGATGAAACCCGCAACATCTGTAGTGCTGAATGTTGCAGTAAACATGCAAGTACTGACTGGTACTGACAAGACAAAGAATGATAACTGCATTGCCACTCTACAGACAGCGCATCCTATCAATATTGCGTCAGAAAGGTAACTTTTGCGAACATTGATGCCGGGCCCCCGGGGCGGGATTTTCCTATTAATGTAAATTCTGCTTACTCATTGTTATACCTATACTATGCCTACTGGTATATTTCCTACACTGATCATGGCTCTATTTCGCTTACCATTTTGAACCGTATCATTGAAGTTCAGTATTGTACATGTATTGCTAATCTCATGCCTTTACGCATTTCGAATACATATCAAGTTCACATTCGGATCTGTACTTTGATATTTGAATCTTAATTTTGAGTTATTTTTCTTGCAGGTCCTCGAGTCCTAAGTTTGGACTTGAGTTTTTGATAAACCCAACTCGGCTCCAGGTACTCGTTCAGGCTGTAGTTAAAACGTACACAAACCAACATGTTGCTGTTTAAACACTTGGGATAATCTAAGTACATTGCAGGATAAGGAGAATAACTTGGCCAATATGTAGAACTGGAATATTTAAATCACCATATTTTTTCTCTGTTTTTATTTGATAGGTAATCAAAATCCATGTATACTTTCTTTAGGTCAACAGTATAATTTTTACTGATGAGGCCCATTTAGGGTTATATATATATTTGTATCTTGGGGAAAGAAATAACAAACAAAATAGCTTTTTGAAATAGTAGAGAACCCATAGGTATTATATTTATTGTGAGCTAGTAACACTTAAAAAAATATACTCTCAATAGCAAACTTGGCCACTACAAAATAAACCTCAACTGGGCCTCAAATTCATAAAATACACTCTCGTAATTACTAAAGAAATTCATGAATATATAAATAATAAAGCTAAAATGCAATTGATACAATAGAACATATAAATTCATAGAAATATACTGACAGTAGACAAAAGTTATCAAATCAACACTGTTTGGTATAAACATGATCCGGCCAAGTCATTCAGCCACGTGATATTCTACTATTTCCCAATATCAAAAGGAGGAAATCATATGCGAAAATAGATTAGGCCTGTTCTTTTTCAAGCAATGTTCTATATACATATATGGTGTCATATATATTAATCTCACCCAAATTCGATAGATCATCTATGAATCACTCATTTTAATAAGTTTAGATAATAGCTTGCTTTACATTTTGACGATGAAAAGAAGTGAAATGTGTCGTACTAATGTTATATAATTATATAATTGTAATAGTGCATGTATTATAATTATGTGTTACATGCATTATAATTGTTATCTATCTATCTATATACTAATATATATATATATTCTTAATTGTAATAGCAATACCTAATACAATAAAGACTTTATATGTCCAGGATGTACAGGTGTAGACATAGTAGACGGCCAGAATGATTGTTCCATGAACGTGTTTTCAACTGCACCAACAAGGACATTTTACGACTGCTTGTCATGTACACATTTTATATTGAATGTCTGTTCTTTGCGTGTACTTGATTATTATTTTTTGTTATCGCAAATGACAAGATTATACAATAATTCTATTCTCCAGATGCTAGGAATACATGTTCAGGGTATGGAGAACTTAAAAAGAATGCCTTGGTGATCAGCATAGGAAACGTGCATTGGTGATGTTTTTAGGAAGAAAAATATGTGACATGGAGAAATACATTAAATTACAGAAAAATATATTCACATACTATAAATCAAGGGAACATACGCAGTCCATGTTTGATAAAAGTTGCTGTTTTAACAATGAGTGGTAAATATTTAGTTGATATAAAGGAAACAAATTTATCATTGGATAGTGGCGGCATGTATAATTGTCTTAGATAATACAGGGATCGCGTCGGCAGAAGAATTATAAAACAGCAATCTAAATCCATTCTACAGCCCTGGAAATAACTTGAGCACGTGGCCTATTTGAAATATTAAACATGTATATACGTATTTGAAAGTAACTTCTTGTAAAAACATTTAAGATTTAATTGTATACGATATGTAGCGTGTGATCTTTCAGGAGCACTTTGAGAAAGATCAAAGATACTTTTTTTTCTTTTCTAATTCAGGCGCATAGCTGTCTAAACGCAGATAGGCAGACGCATCCACATCAATTTCCTAGCTAACTTTATTTTGTAAACAAAACATAAACATATTACAGTTACAGTACTGGCGAATTCACATTAATATACCATTAGCTACGCGCCTGTAATTCAACTTATAAACGCATTCATTTTATTTCATAATAGACTACATTTTAAGGATTTAAGTATTTGAAGGATGGTCAATATTTATTTACAAAGTTGATTCCACGCCATTTTCTTTAATAATTGTCGTAATTCGTTTCACATGATAATATATGACCATCTTTGTATAAACCCATAGCACTGCAACAGCGCATTCCATTGGCTAGTTAGTAAAATTTCCGCCAATCAACACGAAAGTAACAGAATAGATACCAAAATTATGGGATGCTTTCCTACCGCCATTTTGGCTAGCACGCTATGTGGAAAACACATAGGAAAACTTAGAATTGATTCCATTTTATTTCGTTGAAACCAACACGAATTAGTTGAAAATGGAGGCCGTGAGAGCTTTCAATAATGAGGTAAATGTCTGAAGATTCAGATCGACTGCAGTGTTGTTTGAATGACAAAGACTACACATGTAGTCAAGGGTACAGAGATCGAGTGAACATGCATCATGGCATTTATCCGGCGAGCATTCATTATTTCTCTTGTTTGCTTTGTCATTAAATTGAAGTATTGTATATTAAATATTGAAGTATTGTTCTCGTCAACGCTATTGATTTAAGTATTCATGCACGTTTAAGTTCGTGCGAAACGTGCTTAGCTCGCTTTGTTTAGATAATTAAATAAATCGGCCTAGTTTCACTTTTAATTACAAACAAAGTAGACTACTTCCAACTTTAAAATACTTCTTCAGTTCAATTGCACTACTGTGTTTCTTTTTTTGCTTTCTATGTATGGAAAGGAAGGTCTTTTTAGTTTTATTCAAAACATGACATTAATAATCAGTAGTCTGCATATAATCATTTCTTTTTGCACAGCTCTAATTTGACAAGTTTCTTTAGTTGGTAACCTAGATACAGTGTGTATCCATGTAAATTATGTGTAAAACCTGAGGCATGTTAACATTCGTTAAATCTTGCAGACAGATGCAAATAAAACCTTATAGATTATCGCTGTTTAACCTTGTCCATGCTGGAGGCATCTGGAGATGCCTAAATAAGGGTTCTCTAAATATACTGTGTCCTTATCTAATACAGCAGGCAGAGGGTTAAGGCATCCTTAATTTTTAAGTGGCTCGCAGGGTTGCATCACAGTGCAAGTTTTCCTAGGGTGCCCCCTGTAAGTTGCGCCCCCACCTATTTTTTTTTTGGTGGACGTTTCACCTCCACTTATATTTTTGGATGGACGTTTCGCCGGCCCCCACCTATTTTGTTTTCGGTCAAATCAAATTGTATCCTTCTGGTACACTGCAGATAAATTATTCCCGATTAATGCTAATTAGCATCTATATACTATATCAGAACATCTTGTTTTGACTGAAACTCACAATTTTACTAACAGACAGATTTTTCTTGAGCAATATACGTGACACGAATATAGGTGACACTAGCCAACTGCGTAATGTAGGTCAAATCAAATTGTATCCTTTTGGTACACTTGTTCCAGATTAAATTAGCAGCTATAGTATCTATATACTATATCGGAATATCTTGTTTTACTGTGAAAAAAATCTCGCTAAAATACAGTGGGAGCAAAATGGCCATTTAAAAAAAAATAGGTGGTGGCAAAAACGACATGGAAAAAGTATTGGTGGGGCGAAAAGGTCATGTGTTTGGGGGCTCAACATACAGGGGACGAAATGTCGTACATGCAGGTGTTATATGTTAAAAAATAGGTTGCCCACAGTCCAATTTAACTTGCCCCTGTATGTCGGGCATATGTTAGTCTAGAGCCCCGACTCTTTGAACTGTTTGGGTTCATGCTAAGTGCTGTGCTGGAGTGATCAATCGCAGAATTGGTTTATCGATTGTAGGGCTGTATACCACGGTACTAGGTATACCCATAAAACCGGTGTGTACTCGTCACAAATGGGTGAAAGATTCCGCAGTGACGTTGAACTCCATAATCACTTGCTTGTGTGTACTAGTAAAATCGAGCCAAATGAAACATGAAACACTTTTCTTTCCTCGTATCAGTGCCACAAAGTTCAAATAATGGAAGAAAATCGCAATATGACAAACCAACAAAAGAGATCCGTAAACATTCCATTCAGTCCAGATTCTCAATGTCCATTTAATTAAATGGAACCACTGGGATCCTGGATGTGTTCATTCATGCACGATCATGGGTGCAGCTATTTTGTTCAGTGTATCACCTCGCGAATATGTGAGTAACTTGATGTCATTCTGCATATAGAATGTCAAATCGGCCGAACACACTGTCAATACAATCTATTTCTCACTTGTCATTTAACCGACTGTGGCATTTATGGTTAGAGTGTTGGCCTGGAGTGCAGAAGGTCATGGGTTTTATCCCAGGTCACGTCATACCAAAGACGTTAAAAGATGCTACTTATTGTTCCCCTGCTTGGTGCAAATTCAAAAGTCAATTTTACCATTGGTGTATAATTTGCGTCCACGTAATTTGAGTGTCTTACAGTGTTTAATAATGTGTGTGTTTCAGCTCTCCTCGCTGTACGAGGTCCGGCCTCCTATTTCACGTGCCAAGATGGCCAATGTAACTAAATGTGCCATAAAAGCCATCAAGTTCTACAAGCACGTTGTACAGAGTGTTGAAAAGTTCATTCAAAAGGTTGGTACATGGATAGCTTTTGTTATTTCTCGGTCATAGTGGATGGGTGAAATATTCCCCCTGCAATGTAACTCATTAATTAAATCAAATGATATCTCTCATTGTGACTAGTTAATATAGATGGTAAATTCCTATGACTTTTTCGCTAACTTGCCAAGTGAATTCAAAATATTGGTGCATACTGATCAACTTTTACTAAATGTTTTTTTTTGGTCTTAATTAATATTGTAAATTTCTATAAATTGTTAGCTGACAAGTAAATTGAAAATATGGGGTATTCTAGTCCCATTTGGTGAAATGTTTTTATCTTTTTACAATGAAAATAGGAATAATAATAGCATTATCAAAGTATGGATATGATGTTGATGGTGTTTAGAGGCTATTTCTTGTTGTAAATGCATCATGTCTAATGTCATTTCAATGCTTGTTTCAGTGTAAACCCGAGTACAAAGTTCCTGGTTTGTATGTGATAGACTCCATCATCAGACAATCCAGACACCAATTTGGGTCAGAGAAGGATGCCTTTGCCCCTCGCTTCACAAAAAATGTTGTGTCCACATTCCAAAACCTATTTAAATGTCCACCAGATGAAAAGGTGTGTAACACATTTATACGCGTGAACATTGTTCTTGATGTTATTATATTGTATGGGTGAACTATTCAATGGATCAATCTTGATGTTGATGCAGGAATTAGTTAGCTACACGGCTCCTTTCCACAGAACGATCGAGATTCGTAACTCCTATATGCTAACATAGTTACGTTTCTCGTAGTGCTATGATCTGTTAGTCAAATGAAACCCAGGTTTGCACTTGTTTGCCGGTCAAATTTCTGACCGTGGAATTTGATCTTTTCCCTAAAGTGCTAAAGAAATAGTTGATGTTTATCAGAATGGTTGGCTATTCATGACGATCATTATTGTCATTCTATCAATTACATTACTAGTACCAGAGAGTGAATGGTGTTATAATCAAGGAGATAAGGCGGGTGCTAGCGCAACGATAGAATGTTGTACCAGAGCCAAAGGCCCTGTGTTCAAATCCAGCTTCAGGATCAATGTTCGTAAATGTTACCTTTCCGACAAGATTGTGATAGGATGCGCTCTCTGTACCGTGGCAATACAGTTAACATCATTGGCCTGTCGGTATCAGCTGGTGCTCATAGATTTACTGCAACATTCAGTTTCAACATTGTTATGAAAGCATGGACAAACATTGCAATCTTGTAGTTTGTTTCTTATAGTTTGTGTTGTTGAATAAATATCCAATATATTTTTATTGTTGTTTTTCAGAGTAAAGTTATACGAGTATTAAACCTGTGGCAGAAGAATGGGGTACTGCCAGTAGATGTCATTCAACCATTGCTGGATTTGGCAGCAGAACCTAATAATGTAGAACGCGTTCTTATTGGTGAGGATGAAGTGTCTTATCGATGTAATAGATTGAAAGTTATAAATGTAATTGGTAATTTGAGGTAAAATTGTAAATTAATTTTCTACAGGTTGGAATATTTATAAAACTGTCATCGTGCAATGGACTTATTTTATCCTCAACCTAGGCTTAATCTACAAAACATACAAGCTACAATACGAGTGAACATTTTGACTACAGCTAATTGAACAAATCGGCCTAAGTTATGAAAATGATTATTTAATGTCGTTGGAAATTTCAATTTTCTATTTTTTTCTCTCTAGTTTTCCTTTAGGATACAATTGAACAAACTTTTGATGATTCTTTTGTCACAATTTGAAACTTTTCATGGATGGAATATCTGACAGTAGTTGGCTATATAACATTTTAAATAATTTGTTCCAGCATTGTTTACATTTTTACAAAAGTTTTATAATTATCCCCAAAATTATTATTGTTGTGTATGGGTGAAAGATTACAGCAGTGGTGTTAAGCAACAAGTCAATCAATCAGTTTGACAACATGCATACAATAAATGATAGATAAATAAATATCTGATATCTAAATAACTGATTGGTTGCTTTATTTCACTGGGGATTTATTTCACCCATGAGGGATGATATCGTAACCGATAATTCCGTCTTGCAGCCCAGAGAGCAGTGGAGAAGGTGGTGACGTCGCACCAGCAGAAGACCCACGGAGGGGCGGGGCCGCTGCAGGGGGCAGGGAGCTCCAAGCAGGAGGAGCGGCCGGCCCCCCAGGACGTGCTGGCCACTCAGAACGACATGCTGGCCACCGTCACTAAGCTCCTGCAACAGACAGATGAGGTAACTGGTCAGCAGGTAGGGGTAGGGATAGAGGAAGTGAGTTGAGAAGTGTTACAGTGTTGACGTTAAAAGTTGTCTGCTGTTTGTTTATAATTGCCGTTTGGGCAGGTTTCGTGCTTGGCAAGTTGAGTTGAATGCAAATTTGCGTTTTAGTTTGACCCTCACTTTGCTGGATTAACCCTCTCCCTGCTCTGGATTAGGTACAGGAACTGCTGTTTAGGGCATCTCTGGTTAATCAGTTTTATTGGGCATCTCTGGGTGTCTACAGCACGGAGAAGGTTAAAGCCTAGCCTGGGTAATGGATAAAAATAATAAGTATCTTCAAAAACATGGCCCCCCCCTAATGATGCCTTTAACATTGAGAGAAACAACAGGGTGAAGGAATAGTGTTAATTCCCATCCCAGAAGCATGTTCTGGCCTAGAAATTACGAAACTTGTTGAGAGTAATTCAATGCTCAAGCTCAAATTTTGTATGGGGATTTATGAACAAAAATCGTCGTCACAAATGGGTGAAAGATTCCCGCAGCGACGTTAAACTCCATAATCACTCATGAACAAATCATAGCGTGAAATTATACTCAAATAGATTTTATCATCTCGGGGTCTGATTTCCTCTGAGTGTTAATCGCAGACTATTAAAGGTTCTGTTACTTTGAAGGATACTTACTATCCAAATAGATTATTATATTACATAGTTCTTTTACACACCAATAACATAACAGGGTTTTTCCCCAAGGAAATTCATTTGGGAGGGAAGATTTGAACCATACTTTTATGAGGATGGGGTTGGTAATTGTAAATTTTTCAGTGGAATATTAATAACTGGTATTCCCTGGAACATTGGCATTGAGGGAAAACACCCTGATAAGTATATTGTAAGCACATCCAGGCCCCAAGATTATGAAACATTTTGAGTTTGATTTCATGCTCATGTTCAAATTTTATATGGGGATTTGTGGAGAAAACAGTTGAGCACGAATTTGTACTCGTAAAAAATTTCGTAATCTCAGTGCCAGTTATTGAAGACTATTTAATAATTCACAATTATGTTTGGTTATTACACCATTATGTACACACTAATCTATGTCGTCTTATGTACTCAATGAAACATTTGTAGCAAAAGCAAAGAATTTCTTCATGGTTCCATTTCTTCATGGTTCCAGGGTTCCCAGTCTGAATTCGCAGTTCTTTGAGTTGAATAATAGTGTAATACCAGGGCTCTAGACTAACACATTTCCAATGTACAGGGGCAAGTTAAATTGCACTGCGGGCAACCTATTTTCTAACATATAGCACCTTATGCGCCTTTGCAACTTGCTGTGACTAGTCTGGAGCCCTGAATACACAAACTTTATTTTGACAGTTATTTACATGAAACTGTTGTCAAGTATCTAGTGAAGCATTTAGAACAATGAATAAGTGAAAGGATCTTTAAAGCGGCTCTACACCCCCAATTTAATAAAAAAAGAAAGAAATATAATTAATTAATAACAATGATACTTTTCATTTCTAGAGTTCTCAGAGTTTGAATTTCCAGTTCTTTGACTCATAATAAACAACTATTTTTCTCAAAAGAAAAATCTATAGCAAAGAGATCCGTCCACATTTGCAAAGTTCCCAGAGTCTGAATTCCCAGTCGGTAATTAAACAATATTATTCTGCAGTGATAGTAATTTACCTTTAAAGCTTACTAGCCTGAATACTGATGCAAATAATAAATGTTTACAAAAAACATGACTTTTAACTTTTGGAATACCTTTAGCATTAGGAGAAATGGCCCAGGATAGTATTTTAATTTCTGTGTCGTATGTACTCGCTCAATGAAAAATCTACAGTAAAGAGCCTCGTCCATGTTTGCAGGGTTCCCAGAGTCTAAGCGCCCAGCGGCAGCAGCTACAGGAACTGCGCATCCTCCAACAGCAGCTGGTGCAGCAGACCGAACTCATGCAGAAGCCCCAAGAGTCGGGCTCCATTATGGACAACAATCTCCTGGAGATCCAGACCCTCATCGATCACCTGCTGGGCAAGTCAGCTGGGGCCGACGGCAAGGGACCCACGGACGGGGGATTTAACAAGGTAAGGGACAGAATTTGGTGTATGTGGATATAGAAGCTACAAATTGCACTTATTTGCCGATCACATTTCTGACCGTGGAATTTGATCTTTCCCAAGAGTGCGAAAGAGATATTGGAAGATTGTTGGACTGGTTTTCTTTAACCTTTCTGTTAATCAATCCAATTACATTTATATTTATTAGTTCCAAGGTCTTTACACTATTTTACCTTTAAAAGAGTGGCTCTTCAAAAGTACGAGAATCATGTTTCATGTAAATAGTAAGTATTATTTACATGTTCCGTCATAAAAAATATGTATGGGCGAGATATTCCCACTGCAATTCAATCATATAAACAGCAACTATTATTTTGATATTGTTTCCTTAGAGAAACTGCTCGACTTCTATGCACTTTCTCCTGACTCGTCTAATCTGATGGTGTTATTCACGTGCTGTTTCCTTTACAGAAACTGCTAGACTTTGATTACGGTGAGAGTGATGACGAAGACGATAGGAGGGGCGACTCTGGACAACCTCAAGGTGTTATACCTGGGTAAGAACACTCACTACATTACCCACAGCAACGCCTTCGATGACCGCAGATGCAGATGTTTGCTTGCAGTTTAGGGCGCCTGTTCATGAAGCTCTCGTATCCACAGTGGTCTGTGATAAGGTGTCCAGCTCGTTGAAGGCAAATGCCATCAGTACAGCTCTCAAAAGGTTCCGATTGCATGTAATTGTATGGAGAGTTCTGCTGGCATACTGTGTTTATCTAACTATGCACTTCACTTTCCTGTTTGTTAATGTCGAATAGGGCTGAAATATTCCCGCTGCGAAGTAGCACTAATTCAGTCAATCTTTTTGCATTAACTATTTTTTTGTGTCGTTTTCAGTAATGTCCAGAACATCCTGAATGACCCAACCATCATGCAACACATACACCAAATGTCGCAGACGTTACAGAAGAGTGGACATCTGCCGGCGGACATGTCGTCACAGGAGGAGCTTCACAAGAAGATGCTGCTACAACAGCAAGAAGAGTTTGACAAGGAGATCAGTCAGGTGAGTGTGTGTGTAGTGTTTGTAGTGTCGCACGTTGCATGAAGAGTTTGACAAGATCAGTCAGGTGAGTGTGTAGTGTTGCACGTTGCCTCAGTTAGTGGTGTCTTTAGTCGCACATTACCCCAGTTAGTAGTCTCTTCATTGCCTCAGTATTTTATTAATGTAACCTTTTTGGTCTTAATCAGGTATTCATGGCAAAATAGTTTGTCATTCCACACTTTTTGCCCATGTTCGTAACCTTCATAATCCTCAAATTATTTTGCCTTTCGACTGCAATTGGAACAACCTCAAGTGCCGAATGACACGTGTAGAGCTCATTTGGAAAACAAGCCAATCCAATGACTTTTTACATAGACACATTACCGAAAAGAATCCAGTTTATGGGGGGAAAGATGGGGAGATGTGTTTTCAATATTCTAAATGACCAACCACCCAGGTTGTCTAAATACCAAAATGAGTGCAGTTTTCATTTTCAACTTTATTTCGCATTTTGATAGTCTGATAACCAATCCATCTCCTTGTTAGGAACTGCTACGGACAAAATGGCGTCCTTGAAAGTTGTAGGAGAAATTGACAGTTAACTTGTGAAAGTTGTTGAAAGAGCGCGTATGGGTGAAATATTCCTGCTCCGACGTAAAGCACTAATTCATTCATTCATTGAAAGAGCAATTGACAGTGCAGTTCATTCTCTAAATAAAACCCTGTTTATTCGTTACCAATGATACATTATCTATAATGATGTCTTTTACAACAATGATTAAATCATTACACTATATGCATACTGTATTATTATTGTTTATTTGCTATATTGTTTTAAGTTAATAGTACCGGTAGTACTTGAATAAACTTTGAATTGGTCTTGAAAAGCTCTTGAAAAGTCCTTGAAAGTATTGAGGTACATTCAGTATGAACCATGTCTCTACCAGCCACCCTTTTAGTGGTCTTTTAGTATCGCACATTGCCCCAGTTAGGAGTCTCTTTAGTGTCATACATTGCCCTAATTGGTAGTTCTTTTGTGTTGGCCGGCTGTCGTAATGGTTAGCGTCTGCCCAGAGTGCGGAAGGTCGCGGGTTGATCCCCGGTCAAGTCGTACCAAGAGACGCTAAAAGATGGTACTTGTTGTTCCCCTGTTTGGCACTCGGCATTAAAAGTGTAAAGCAGGGACTGATCGTTTTGGAGTGTTAATGCGTTTGAGTAGGTATCCCTGTTTTAGCTTCAGGGTCAGCTCAGAATCAGTATGCTGTGAGGGGTGTTAAATCTGTGGCATGTGATATTCCAGTGAGCTAGCACTATAAAAACTGGTGGAAATCCAGACTAGTACAAGCAGTACATATACATGCAAGTCATGTCAGTGAAAAATTCTTGAAAGTGGCTTGAAACTACAAACCAACCAATCAATCTTTTGTGACATTGCCCCAGTTAGTAATCTTTATTGCACCAGTTAGTTGTCTCTTTAGTGTTACATTACAACCAGTTAGTAGTTTATTCAGTGTCCCACATTGCCCCAGTTTATAGTGTCGTGCAATTGCCACAAATTAGTAGTATCCTTATCAGCTCAGTTAGTGGTCTCATTAGTGTCGCACATTGCCCCAGTTAACTGCACTCATTTGCCGATCACATTTCAAGCTACATGGAATTTGGTCTTTCCTTAGAGTGCTACATTATTTCTTGATGTATTGACGGAAGCGTTTTCTCATGATCTATTCCGTCAGTATCTAAGGACATTGATTACTGGCAGAAGTATTTATATGACATCTACGAAGTGTACCAATTTTCAGATGAGGGCAGCTTTAGTAAAAGATAACCATGCTGTCCTGACTGGATTTGATTTTATCAATTGTTACATAATTTGTAATATTTAAAGGTAATTTTAGTAATATGTATTATCAGGCCTCAAAGTTAACTTTTCCAAGGACCCATTTGGCTCCTGCAGATCCAGAAACACTTAAGATATGCGAAATACTGGTCGTCAAATGCAAAATCAGGTCGCCATGGCTCCCAAATTTGTCTCTAAATTGAGCCCTGATTGTGCATAATATCAGGGTGGAATATCATTAACTTTGGCCGATTAAAAAAAAAATAAAAAATTAGCGTTGTGATTTTCTTTCAATAACTCCTCCTTCAGTGGTTGAAATGAAAACATGATTTAATGGAAGTTGCAATGTGAGATGTCATGGGAGTCTTGCGACATTTAGGGCTGTTTTAGAAATTCAGGAATTTCCACTCGTCGGAAGAGATGCTGCTGTACTAGGTACATGCTAAGGGGATATAAAGATCTAATTCAGCCATACAGCAGATTGCACTCATTTGCCGATCACATTTCAGACATTGAAATTTGGTCTTTCCTTGATAGTGCAATATTAATATTTGTCTTACTTTCAGAAATGTTTGTTGCCAACTTTCTGTCAGTGATATCTAATAACATTGCATCTTTATTCAATTTTCCCTGGCATTTTTATGATTTAATATTTTTTTTTATAACTGATTTTTATTTCAGAAAATGGAATCTGGTCTTTCCTTAAGGTGCAATATTTCTTGTAACATGTCTGGCAATGATTTCTGGGAACACTGATTGGACTAATGTCCAAGTGTAATTCCTATTTCTAGAATATTGCCATCTGTAATAAAAGACTTCTGTGTGTACATTTCATGTTCCATAGATATCGTAAATGCAAATGTCATGGCCATTCACAACCCCTGTTGAGCCTCCTCACAGATTATTACTATGTCTAAAAGCATTAGCTTAATGGAAATGTTGTGTGTTTCAGGGGCACCACGGGGGTTTCATGCAGATGGGGATGCAGATGCAACAGCAGATGGATCCCATGTATGGTAACATGAACCAGATGCACAGCGACGATATGGACTTGGATGGAGGTCGCGACGACCGGAGAGGCGAGCATGAGCATGAACATCGGCGCTCGCACCGCGGTGGAGACCGGTCACGGTATGTAGCATACCAGACTACAAAACCACGATGTGTTTCTCCATGAACAGAAACTATTTATTATGGCATTAGTAACTTCGCTGCAGTTCCACAGAATTATTGTGGCAGTACAAGAACCCTAGCTCACGCATACAAGAACTATAAACATGATTGTACTTTGAGAAAACACAAAAGATTGTTTTTGAAAACTAACTCAAGAGGAATGTGCTTTAACAACTGGATATTTGTCATGTAATGGCTGACATCGCTGGAATGAGATTGTTTAAGACAAAGGAATTGATGAAGGCTAGTGCGCATGTCCATGGGAGATAACTCTAATTGAAAGTAATGCTTGGCAGATGTCCGAGACTGACACTGATAAGTTAAGTAGCAGTTTCCTTGCAATAGAAAGGCTCAATGTAATTGATGAGTTAGGTAGCAGTTTCCTTGCCATTATAAACAGGCTCAATGTACATTGGGCTCATAGATATTTCGTTTAGTCAGGATGGTTACTCCATCAATGAACAGATGTTTATGTTCGTTTAGTCTGATTTTGAAGATGGATATCTCTTGATTCAGGTCACCAAAGAAAAGGAAACGGTCACGGTCTAGGTCACGAGAAAGGCGGCGGAGGTCAAGGTCACGCGATAGACATCGAAGATCGAGGTAACTTTTCATTTGCATGTAATACACATGGATGGAAATTAACACTAACTAATTAGCCTGAACTATTTCTCTCATATTGGAGATATCAGAGTGGAGTGATAACGTTTTGTACAGCAATAATTTTTCACTGTCATTTCCTCCCATATGAAGGTTTCACCCTTTTTCCAGCTGTGGCTCAAGACAGTAATGCCTAGTAATGGAACTCACCGTGAAATGTCGTGGATCATTCAATACTTGTGTAATTAGGTATCTAGTTGTAATCACTATATTCTCTTTTCACAGGTCAAGGGAAAGGCAGAAAGAAAAGGATAAGGATCGTAGGAAAAAGGGATTGCCAACTATTAAAGAGAAGCATGTTAGTGGTAGGTATTGATATTGAAAGGATATAGTTCTCTCTTTGTCCTGTTTTGTATTGAATTATTGAATTCCTTTTTCTCTCTCAATACAATGGATGATATTCAGGACTCTCACCAGCTAGGCATGTTTAAGCATAGATTACAGAGCCCATTTTTCCATTTATTTAGAGTTCATTTTGAACTGTCCATTTTTCTTTAAAAAATAGCAATTGACAATTATCTGTTGGGAGTAGGAAATAATGTACTTTCTCTTTTTCAGTATGTAGTACAACTTTGTGGATAGGACATATATCCAAATATACGACAGAGGAGGAATTGAGGGAAGAAATAGAGAAATATGGTGTTGTAGAATCTGTAAATGTAAGTATGTTGTTTGTGTTTTATGTACCTATATCAAGAACAATATATATATAGAATAATGATAGAAATTTAGTCATATTTGGATGAACTATTCCCGCTGCGACATAAAGCACTAATTCAATTTTTTTTTAAATAGAAATTACTTGGTAGCCACATGTCTAAATCAAGAATAATTTTAGTGTAGTATCACATTAGAAAAAGCCTAATATCCACTTTTCTAAATGAGAACAATGTTTAAGGCATAATCGAAAATTACCTAACATTTACCACATTTCATTTATTGCAATTTTATGATCTTGTTTTCATGTTGTGTTCATTACATATGTGTGAAAGATTCCCACTGCATCATTAAGCAATAAATCACTCATTTCACATATTTGTGTTTCTGTCCAGGCATGGCAATTTTAAGCGGATCCATGGAAATTTGCTGATTTGTTTATCTAGGGTTTGATTTATTTGCACTGGACGGCCTTCAGACCCCAGACTGTTGGCAATTGTCCGTTGTCACGCCTGTCAATCACGACATTTATGCTGGTGTGTATATAGGTAGAGGTAGATAGTATGTAACATGTTGTTGTCTTTTGTAGATGATTCCTCCCCGGGGATGTGCATATGTGTGTATGACCACAAGGAAAGACGCGTACAGAGCTGTAGATAAAATGTCTAAAGGGTGCAAGATTAATGCAACTACCATCAGAGTACGTAATTGCTTTACAATAAAGATATCTGATAGATAAATGCTCCAACACCCCTTATCGCAATGCAATTTGCTATCCAAATACGCCCAAAGTTAAAATACGTGAAAGAAACTTGAAAGTGGCTCTGAAGCCCAAATAAAAAAAGAAAAGTACAAAAGAATTGCTCGGAATCCCAATTTATTAAAATGATTTTCTGAAGCATTTTGTGATTGAACTATGATTGACTCTTCCAGCATCGATATCCTTTTTCCTTTTAAGTGGTTACAATATCTTTAAAACAGCAGAACCTGTATTCTCTCGGGCCGAGAACCTCGGCATTAGGTATAATTATCAGTAATAGATATGTAATGGTATTAATGGTTTAGAATGCAAAACAGGACCTGCTGGAATACATGCTCCAAATACAAATAATAGCATGGTATTGTTGTTACCTTTTCAGATTGCTTTTGCACCTGGCATAGGTGTGAAGGGAATAGAATACAAGAAAGGGTGGAATGCCGAGCTGGGAGTGACGTATATAGCATGGAACAGTCTCCCTCTGGAGATAAACCCACTCTGTGATGGCGGCATGATAGACGAAGACTCGTTACCAGCACATCTTCGAGGTATGGAAACGAGCGGGGTTTTCTACGCAGTAATCGGTTGATAGTCGGGTAATGCTGTCTTTGCGAATGGGCGAAAGATTCCCTCTGTGACGTAAAACAGTAACTCACTTAGAGAATGGAAGCTTATGATTGTGTATATATGAGGATGAGATAAATAAATACCCTGGAATATATTACTGTAACCAGTCTCTATTAGACTGGTGTTGGGCCTATTGTTGAAGAGTTCAGGCTTCATCTATTATATGGGGATCGGATTAGTCTAAAATTTATTATACCTAATAAGACTTATTTGCAATCCTGCTACTGTCAAAGTCACAGAAGACTTGAATCCTGGCACTGAGATTATGAAAACATGCTCAACTAAAGTTATTTTTCACAAATTCCCAAATAATAAATTTGAACTTCATCATGAAATTGTACGAAAAAGGTTTGCTTTCTTGGGGCAGTTTGGTTTTGTACTGTTGAGCGAGTCATTGTTGAAGTGCTACCTATACATTGGATCCACCATTTCTAGGTATAAAGTTTGGTAGACAAGAGGAGCCAGATCAGGACAGCCAGGGTGCTCCACCACAGGCAGACAACGTCCTACCCCCACAGCCTATGCAAAGTCAGCAGCCACAGTTTGGAGGTCCATTGCCAGGTTTGTGATCTTTGTCAGTAATTTTGAGGCACATTATTATTCCATTGATATGGGTGAAAGATTCCTGCAGCAATGTTAAGCAATAAATAAATAGATTATTCAATTTTTGATGTCTTGAAAATGCCACAATCTTGCATTTATTTAAAAAAAATATTATCAAATTTCCTTCTGTTTTTCATTCATTCTACATGCTGATTTGAAATGTTTCCGCAGTGACGTAAAGATATAAATCAGTTGGATATTCTGAGGACTTTTGGATATTGAGGATTTTTTTTAGGCATTTACCATATGTTATGTTCACACTGAATCCGGCTTGAAACTTTTATACGGAAAACAGCTTCGTTAAAACTAGGCGGTTTTAATTCGTTGTTAAGATTGAGAGTTCACACGGCATATTTCCAATCCGACTTTGCGCCGGTTCTTGTAAAACAGAAGGCGCGCCATCTTTGACTGGGGTCATTTACAGATCCAAGTGGGGTTTTTAGTTCAATGAGTTTCTGCCCTAGGTTTAATAGCACCACATGGTTCAGTTCAATGTTAGGGTCATACTTCAACATCATATATGTCCGATTACTCAAACGATCTGATCCACATTTAATGGCTAACTAAATAACGCACCGAATACACATTGGTTGGCAATAAATCCTTGTTATAGTCTTCATCAGGTATCGCATAAACATTTAACAAGGTTTTAATCTTGATGTGTTTATCTTCAAAATGAGCACTACACCTTAACATATAATAATTACATATCTCCAAAGTTACTCCGAACTTCTACAAACTTCAGTTATTCTTTTGACAGTTTTAAAATCAAGGGTGTTAGGAAAACGTACAAAGACGACTTCAAAATGGTTTAAAGCTCTTGTGTGAACACAGCAATTATGTTGTCATTATCAGGATTAGTGCTGGAACAAGTAACTGTTAACCACTATTTGTTTTCCAGGCGTGGTTCCGATAATGCCACAGCACATCATGCCCCCAGTGATGATGCCTGTCCCTGGCCAGATGCCCCCCCGCCAGCTTCAACCGGGACAGATGCCCCCCGGTCAGATGCAGCCAGGACAAATGCCGGGTCAGATCCACCAAGGACAGATAAATCCGGGCATGCCAGGACAATTACCCCCAGGACTGCCGCCACAGCTACGTATGACCCAGGGACCAACCTCGGTCGGATCCGGTCCCCCTCCTGGTGCCCTCGTGTCCATCGCTGGAGGTCTTCGACCTCCTGGTCAGGTATGTACAATGTGTCGGCGTCTATGGGTGAAAGATTCCGGCTGCAACGTTTAACAATAAATATCAACAAGCCATGAAAGGGAAGGAATCTTGCAAGCAGCTCTAAGCTCGAATTTAAAAAATGAAATTAAAAGAAAGTAAATCAATCTCGCTCAATTGAATAGGTATTGGTAATCTATAGATTTAGTAGAATGTGAAAAAGACTAAATGGAAATAGTTTTCATTGAAATCGCAGCGGGAATATTTTACCCATACACAACAATTATATGGAAATAGAAAATTGTCAATGCTACTGATTTATATTTTCAAGAGTACTGGAAAATGAATCACTTTTGAATGTCTGAATGTTTTAAGTTTTTGATTCAGGTTAAGGTGCCCTTCTCAATTTGTTCCTTTTGGTATTGCAATATGGGTGAAAGAATCCCGCAGCGACATTTTAAAAATAAATTAATCAAATATCAATTTATTTTAATTTTAAAATTAATCTTTTGTTTTTGTTTCAGCCAATGACTGTGGTGTCTTTAGCAACAAAACCAATTGAGTCTGCCAGTGTCCAGCTGAGTCAGGCCATCCACAACATCATGTCGTCAACCATCCCATCTCCAGGAATTCAGCAGCCTCCTCGACAGTTGCGACCTGGCTTTCCACCACAGCCGGGAAATTTCACAAATTTCAACCCTAATATACCGCCACCGAGCTTCAGAATGCCGATGGGAGCGCAGCTGATTCGGTTGCCGTTCGGGCCACCAAGCCAGCAGAACAAGACCGACGACAATGATTCCGATTCCGGGATGGACTGGAGTGGAGAGAAAGAACCCGAGGATACCGATGACCGCTTGGGTCCAGGATCTGTGCCAGGGTTCCCTCACGGCCAGGCGTTCCGACCCCCAGGGACGCAGACCTTGACCTCCATGCCCGGCCCCATGCCATCGTTGATGGGAAGTTCCTTGAATCGCGGCCCTCGCCCCTTGCTGCCACAAAATGCTCAAGGCCTTCCCCCGAGGCCACAAATGACGTTAGTACAAAGGCCGGGGCTAATGGGTCCAGGCGACGGCCCACCGCTGGGAATTGCAATGCAAGGACCTCCCGGCCTGCACCGACCTCCGGTATCCATGGCCGGACTTCCCCCCGGTGCACCTCCACCTCATATGCAGGCCGGGCTCCGAGGTCAGGGAGGGCCGCGTGTGTTCCCGGGGCCAGGAGGACCCGCAGGACCTCGGCCGGGATTGCTGGGGTTCAGACCGGGGCATCCCCCTCCCCATGGCTTCAGGTTTAACTCGCCGCCGGGAGCGCCACCCCCAGCCGGCATGCCTGGATTCCGGGGACCCAGGCCACCATTCAGCATGGGGCCTGACATGGAGAGGCCACCTTTCCCAGAAGGACCTCCGGGTGTTGATGGGCCTGAGTTCAACCACAGTGGCGGTCGACCGCAGCCACCACCACCGCTGATGAGCATCGACACCGAGAGCAACAGGTGGAATGCAAACGAACGACGGAATTCCATGGAGAACATGCCCGGGGGATTCAGAAGGGAATTTGAGCAGGAAGACAAACCCGAGTTTGCAGAAGGACGGCTTGGACGGGACAGAGTACTGGGAGCTGGGGATCATGACGCAGAGATGGACCACGATGTGGAGAGAGATCGCGATGTGGAGCGAGATGGTGTGAGAGACTTCAGAGGCAGGGATAGAGGAGGTGGTGGTGGTACTGGTAGTAGGGTGTTCGGTCAGGGTGGACAGTTCTTGTACCGTGACGGTCCTCAGGGTGGTAGAGGCGGTCCCGATCAGGATGGTAAAGAACGTGATAGGGATTACGATAGAGACCGGGACAGAGATAGGAATCGTGACAGAGACCGCGATAGGGACAGGGATCGTGATAGGGACAGGGACAGACGGAGTGGTCGTCACGACGACAGGGATTCGTACAGCCGCAGGGGACGGTCCAGAGAAGACGACGGCGGCGGCGGCGAATCTAAAACTCGACCTCGAGACCGATCCAATCGCCAGAGCAGATGGAGTCATGCCGAAAGTGGTGACAGCGCTGCTGAGAAACCTTCAGAAGTGATAGAAATCGACGACAGTAAGGACGACAATCCCTCAGCCAACCAGCCAAAGAATGCTGCTGAAACCGTGCAGCCACCTAATGCAGAAGTGAAAGATACTGCTGATTCGGCTCCAGCGTCGACAACCAATGCAGTAGAAGGCAGTGATAATACTACAGAGATCAGTGCTAATGCCACAGGTAACAGCGACCATAGAGCTAGTAGTGATAGCCACATGGCTGATGGTGAGGCAGTGTCGGCACCCAGTGAAAAATCGGATATTGTCGGTGATCAGGAAGTTACGAGACGTGAAGCGCAGACAGATTCCGATCGTAGTTTTACTGCTGGTGGTGGTGATCGTGGCTCCCAGAGTGGTGATCGTGGTGGCACCGAGCGAGGTGATCACGAAGCTCAAAGTGGTGGCCACGTAATAGCTGCTGTGGGTAATGATCCTGCTGGTGACGAGACTCCACCCATGGACATGGATGAATTCGCCGACTCCTATTTCGACACCAGCACAACTCCCACAGCCACTGAACACTTACCGGAACCTATAGCCGCCTCGATAGGTGCGACCTCTCCTGTTCCCAGTCCAGGAAATACCCCCCAGCAGAACGACACTATGCCGAAACCCGAGACGCAGTCAAATTCACATCCCATCAATCACGGTGATACTGAGCAAATGGACTCTTCAAGTTTCAATGAGGTGCATTCCAGCATTGTTAACAATAGTAACAGTGGTACGTCGAATCCAGTGTCAGAAAGTATACCAGAGTTCATCACACCAGTAGTGGAATCGACAAATGGACCTGAAAGTATTGATATCGTAGAACCAGTAAAAGTGATTAAAGACGTTGGAGACGTAGAATCGAGCGAAGGTGCCGTCGTGGAAGCACCTGACGCCGTAGCAGAATCACAGGGTGAAGTGACCAGCTAGTGTCACGTTGTACATGTGAGATTGTGTGAGATTCTTCTGTGTCTGTAGCAATCAATTTTCATGACTTTGTCTCAGACTGCATATTTAGACATTTATCTATACTGAATGAATGAGTCTTTCCCCCCCCTCTCAAAGAGATGTTTCTAATGTACATAGCGAGCAAAGTTGTTTTGTTTTAACCAATTGAAAATTGTGTACGAATGGTAAATACTTTTTGCGAGATTTTTTAACGGTAGACGACATTTTAATGTTCACGAAAAGTTTGGATTGTCATAATGCAAAGTAATTGTTCATGTTGAATGATATATCTGAATTAGTGTGCTAATTTACCACGAGAGAAGACCTAATGTGTCATGCCTTGTCATTGTTATGAAATACTGTATGTCAAGAGAAAGTGAATAATTTAAAACATTGCTTTTCATCTTTTTCTTTTGTCATTTGTGAAGTGATCATTGTAGAAATCCATCAGTTCATACAGATGTCACAGTAGTCATGTTTGGTGTGATTTACAAAGTTGCATCACTGGTGTGACAGTTAACACATGCCCTAGGGTGTTATGTATAGGAGAAAGGCCGAGTATCTGTCCATTACTGGGAGGTAATGGACAAATACAAGGCCTTTCTTTCGACTTAAAAGTGAATTAGAATGTATATTTAACAAAATTGCATTCATCCTTAGTTTGTATTGTATCCCTAGCAACTAAAAACAACTAAATTGATAGTTTTACAAAATGAATAAATGGAAATGTTCGGCGTCTCATAGGGAGCCTCAATTCTCACTGCAATTTTGTTCACGTGTATCTCATGCAATGACTGATCTCTGCATGCACAGTATACATTTGCATGAACACATCATGAAACATGTGCAGTGAATGGGTGCTCACTGTTTCAAGAGACTAGATGAATTTGTGTTGGTTTTCGGGTAGCCTGCATAGCTCAGGTGGTAGAGCGTAGGATTCACAATCAGTGAGTTCGATCTTGATGTGGAAGTAATGACTGTTTGAAAAATACAAGTTTAAAACTACAATACTACAACATATATTCAATGTTATATCTAATAACGAGTCCCACAACTCTCCATTACTGAGAGGTAAGCAGATTAACAATGCTAAAGCGGAGCAACTGTATTTTAATGGCATATAATACATGCCGTTTAAAGAATTATCCCGAGTGTCAATTCCTGAAACAGAGTGTATTATATGCTGATAATACCCGAGGGCCTGTGTGTTTACTGTCGTATATCTTGACAAAAATATTAATTCCAGCATTTTTATACAGGGATTTTACATTGAAGTTTTCAATGAGTTACTTCCCCTTAAAACGAAGCGTATACTGTACAATGAGGTTAGGCATTCATATGTTCCCAGGTAGCAGTCCGTTAAGACTCTGGCAAGTAGTACTAGTGCATTGCGGCCAGTATGAGGCTGGCACGAGTTTGATTCCCGGCAATCAAATTTGTATTTCAGAATTTGAACATTTTGAATTCAGGTTTGAAAAACATTAGTAAATGACAAACACTGTTCTTCTGATATTAAATAAATGATCACTGAGACCAAAGTAAGCAATGTATTGAGAATATTAGAATGAAAATACATGTACATGTATACTTATTTTAACTCTTTAAGGCAACCAGATATGGCTAAAAGATCGGGTTTAAATGCACACATCAGATTTTTATTGCAGCAAATGACCAAATATGAGTTGGAATGCAAAGTATATGTAATTGGCATACATATCGTCGCATAAATGCCTTCCATATATGTACGGCACTGGGAAATCCCTTGCAAATCGCTACACCAAATAATGCAAATGGTGTATATATTTGCTGTGAGGAGCTTCCCGCAGGAACATTGAACAGCAATTCAGTTGCAAGCACTGCTGTGGAGCTTGATGACATATACTTTTGTACATTTTATGAAAATATAAAAATATTGGAAAACTAGTGGGAAATGAGGAATATGTAGTTGGGTGCCCAATATACTTGTGTAGACCCATCAAATGTACATACTTTCAGATAAAGTAAAGAAACCAATGATTGTATGTGAGAGACTCGTAACAAGAGGAATAATTGGTGGGTTGAACAAATAACTTTTGTAAATGAAAAAACAATACAGCCATTTCCTGTGAACTGATTAATAATTTTACAAAAATATCTGTAGATTTTTTAAACTATCAATGTCCAACTTCAAGCTTTGGAACATGAGATTGGAGCTATGTCCAGCATAAAAATAAAGAGAAATATTGGCAGTTACCCTTTGTCTTGTTGAAGTATGGAAATTCATTTTGTGGTGAAAATTGTGATGGGACGACCAGAAATGGGAGAATAAAGGAATTAATGTTTGGCTGTCGTGCGATGTGGGTATGCAACATTGATAGTGCTGGATGTTACAGTAAACCTGCAAGCACCTGCTGGTACTGACTGCATCTTATCTTGTCAGAAAGGTAACGTTTGCGAACACAGATGCCTATCTCTAGGGGCTAGATGGACCATCTTGGAATTTTGTACAAGATGTCAATTTTTTTTAAATTCTCTAGGAAATACACAAGTCAATTTTAAAACAAGTCTTCAACATGATTTTCATTCTTATTATAATAAGAATTAAACAACACATCTTTTTTTCTCTTTTCGATACAACAAACTAGTTGTTTATTCTCTTAAATATATACATAAACACACAAGTGTAATGCTATTGACATCAATATTGACTGGGGAACCCTATGCAAGTATAATATAACTACAATCTTGGCTTGTCAGTACAGATGTAACTGAACAATTTCCATCGAAAACTATGGAAAATTTAGTTGTGTGCCAGTAGCTGATCATTGCTGTACTATAAGACTGGGATACCACAATTTCAAAAGTCATACAAAGAGGTTTCAAATTAAAAAGGCAATTAGTTAGTGTATTACCCAAGTTAGATAATAAACTACATCCCTGGCAATCAAAATACATATACAACTACAATACACCAGACACGAACATGGAATGAAACAATTACAACAATTCTTCATGCTCAAATTGTCCGAACATTCTTGTCTTCTGTTATCTAATTGTATCAAGATCAGAATCTGTATGGAACGACAACTCCACGGTAAACATATCTACCATAGAAACCATCATGCGAGACGGGGTTACTATGGTAGATACCATTACTTTAATCCTCTCTCTGCTGGATTAGGCACAGGGACAGCTTTTTAGGGCATATCCGGTTGCCTCCAGCATGGAGAAGGTTAAAGAGTTGTGCAGTTTCGTACAGATAGGCCCTGACCAGAATCATGACAAAATTCCAATGATTATATTAAGAGCCAGGAGGATGCTTCAGAACAAGTACTCGGTTTGTGCGATTTACAATTAACATTTTTCCTGTACGATTAACAGACCTAGGTCTCTTAGCGAGACTGGATGGAAGGGGTGGGTGGCTATTTTGTGATGCCGATGACCCCACAGGCTTGTCTTCCTCCGGCGTTGCCAGTTTTCTTGCTCTCTTCATTACCCCCTTGTCCAAGGTCATCTTTGCCCTCGTGAATCTGGAGAATAGAAATTTTATTTTTTATTTTTCCATGTACTTTTCACACTCGAAATATGATACAGATTCATTAAGGTCATAGTTATTTGATTCCATGGTTTACAGATCAGCCAACCCAATTTTTTCCTTTGGAAAATAGAAATAATATTTTTTTTATATTCTGTCAACAGTGTACTAGTCTTTAGAAAATTATAATAATAAATGGTGAAGGAACAAGTCGTATAAATCAGCATTGAATAGGAACAAAGACTGGCAGGCATTGCTTGACACAAAGGCAAAGTCAATTTGATTGATTACTGGTAAATATGACAATTACTGATAATAACGAGCATGAAAATAATTGTGCTGTCAAATCTGAACAATTTATCTGTACTGGTATTTACAGCTATTATTGAAAATTATATTGATCAGTTATATTTATTTTATGCCAATCGATCGTTCATAATCTCCAGTTATTATTATTTTAATATAAGACCCGTCTAACTATCAAATTATATTTATTTACATTTTCAACCGCCAGAGCCAAAATCATCACAGAAAAATCTGTAAACCAGGGAATCAAATAACTATGACCTAATTAGTTACTTAAAGGCATACAATCACGGTTTGTCGACATTACATGGTCAAACATATTTTACTTGAAAGTTTGTACGCGTATTATATGATTTGGGAAACTACATTTTCCTGCATTTCCCATTGGTTTTCAATATGTTCTCATAGTTTTGTATGGTTTATCGTGACTAAAAATACAACAAAAATACAACATACTTGTGTAGACAAATCAAATGTACATATTTTCAGGTAAAATATGTGAAATGTTAACAAACTTGATTTTTTGCTAAATGGTGCTGCAGGATTCCACTAAGGAATTTTATTTCTTTCTTAAATTGGGGTTTAGAGCTTCTTTCAAGATTCTTTCACTGATAGCTTGTCATTTTAGGGCAAGAGGAAGACCATAACATCTGTATTGCTGAATGTTGCAGTAAACCTGTGAGCACGGGCTGATATTGACAGACCAAGGATCCAAGGAATTAACAAACTGGATACTGATGTGTACTCAAGGGTATGCTTACAACCATGGTCCTGCCAATGATAGAGTGAGGTCCTGTCAGCTTGATGATTTTGTCCTCAATCTCGATTTTAGCCTTGCCATCTGTAGTTGCCTTCACATTACCCAGGTCACCAACGTGTCTGCAACATTGGTGAGTCAGTGAATTATTGAAACATAGGAAACAGACATGTGTCAAAAGCATACATCATGATACTGCCTTGCAATGCTTAGGAATTGTCGTCAATCCCAGTCCTCCTATAGAAGACATTCTAACTTGAGATTCCTCTCAGATGCTGTCTGCCTTATGTCGGGAAAACTCACTTTATTTCCAAAATTCACAACAAATATTCCCAATTCGATGCAGTGACATGATCATTTGAATGCATGATCTCGTCAGGAAATCATTACTGTACATTTTCGCTTAAGTAATGAATGTAGAAATATTAACGGATATTAACCAATTAGCCACCAAAGTGGAGGTGGTGTGGATTTCCAGCCGGCCGGAGTGATATACCTTTCTATATAATATGTCGTTGATGGGTTCCTATGTTAATGTTTTATTATGAAATACTATTATTTAAATTCATAAAACAAATTGTTTTGAGATAAATAAATGCAGTTCAACTTTTATAATATCTTCATCAATTTCATATAATTCTGTGTGATGCCTTCTGGTTGGTCTAGAATTTGCATCGAGACCAATCAGTGATAATTTATTATGCCATTTCTGTGAAGATGTCTGCTAAAGACATAGCTTGCAAAGGTGGTGATCTTGGCCCCCCTGTATTTGACCAATTTGCTTTAATCAATTTGCAGCTATTTTTACCAAGATGACATCAGTTGAAGACAACATTTTTCTTCGAGAATAAGCATGGAGACATGAAGGATAATGGTTAGTGAATCCATTCCTAGCTGCATTTCGTTCCGACTCGTGTATATATGCCACACGTAGTTATTAACCCAGTGCATTGAGATCTGGTGCATACTGTTGTCTATGCATATTACTGCAATCCTCTGTAGCTAAAGGGTGCCATATAGATAGCAAAATAGTAAACGGGGAACTTTTTAGCTACAGAACTGCAGCTAGTTATCCACCTGCTCAATAACTTCAGATAGAATGAATTAATACGGAGTAATTACCGCAAAACTATCATCAAAATTAATGTATTTGGTTGCAAAATTAATGCCTATTTGTCTGTGCAATTAATGAATTACATTTTGCAACCGACAATCAACCAAATTTAGTAATAAAAAGGATAGGCTCCCATGATCTCCACCTTTGGCTTTGCCAAATCATCGGTGTGGCAATATTTGGGGTTCAAAGTATCCTTTTGTTTTTCCGATCAAACACATTGAGGTATTGTATGGTGTATCGTTATTGTGACCTATGAATCGTGATACGTATCGTATCGTAAGAAAATGTATGGTTACAGGCCTAGTAGATTCTACACTTTATTACAATGACATACCCCATGAAGTAATCCTTCATACAAAATAAGTAGCTATACTTCATTTTTTAAAAAGCATGCCGAGTTTGAGAGCAGCTAATTTCTCAAATTTATGAGACTACTAGGGAGAATCCATTGTTTTCCATAAAATGAATTATAGGGAAGAGCTTTAAAATCACCACATTTACATTTCCTACTACCAGGAGCATAACATCTTTAAAAAAAACTGAATGGTCCCTTTGCTAATAGAAAATCAGAATTTACGGAAGGCTTGCAGCTTTTAGATGTTGAACTACGGTACATTTAATGAGGCTTTCTTCTTTTCTGAGCACAATAAATATAAATAATAAAATACTTGTGCAAATAATTAGTTCTTTAACAGATGTTGAACTCTATCAAAGAAGATAACTGCAATTCCACGGTACAAAGCGCATCCTATCAAGATCGAAATCCAAAGTTCTACCATTGAACTACTCCTGCCCCGTAAGCCTTTAAAGTACCCGTACCTCACTTCATCCGTAGGACCACCGTGGGTTTTTGAGAAAGGGTTGAAATGACCTCCTGCACTCACGCAGCCTGAGAACACAAAAGGAAAAATATTTACCAGCTTACAAAGAAATACCACATGGCACATACTAGTAAAACAGTTTTAACATACTGTTGTTCTATGTGCACACATTAGGCACATTTTTCATGGACACATTATGCATTTTGTTTTATCTTGATCAATGCCGATAAAACATCTATTTCATGTCAATAAAATTGGAAGACTTGACATATTCTATTTCAATACTTACTACCATTTTCTAGACTTAGTGATACTGTAAAATGTTAATGATACATATATATCACTGCCTTTTTGTTAATAACTGTATATATCTATGCAATTTTCCTATGTATACATGTAATTCTTGTACAAATGCAATCATACAATTTTGTATGTACATATAGTTAATATTTGTATTTCTGTAATAATTTGGAAAACAAATTTCACTAGATAAATAAAATGTCTTCTTCCTTTTACTAGGACAATATCCATCAGCTATTGTGTATGAAATGCTGCTCTTTTCACAACAAATACTACCATTTGTACACAGAAATTCAACATAATTTTCAAATATTTTGGGACATAGACATTTAGATATAGTATGTTCGTGATTTTGTATCGAAATATCATATTGCAATAGTAACTAGTTGCCATTATTCATCTCTATTGAGAATGCTTTCTAATTAAGCGGAAATGAAAATGTTGGCTTCCGACCATTGGTGTTGTCGCCAAACTCATGAACGTGGAAGCCATGGTCTCCTTCAGCCAGACCAGTTATCTCCCCTGTCAGTTTAACCGGACTGTCAGCATTCTGAAATAAGTTATTTATAGCAAATCAATCAATATTTTAATGAAAATGCAAACATGTCATAAAGTTGTGTCCATTTAAAAATGTAGTCAAGAGTATTTTACGCCATAGCGAGAATTGTACAACCATGTGCCATTGTTAAAATTTAGTAATATTAAAAGCAAGTTTGTTTTATGTACATCAGGGCTCATATTATCGAAACTTCGTAAGTCCTAAGAAGTTCGCAAGTACTATGAATTTGCCTAACTGGTTTTCTGTCAATTTTAAATAGATCTTTTCTGACCAAGAAGTTCTTAAGTTACGGAACCAGCCCAGGGTCCAGTTGCACAATGTTCTTGTAGAGTCTTCTACAATTGGAATTGGGTTGCATGAAGCTCTTATAGGCTATCTGAATAAGACCGTGCTATAACTATTGCAACAGCAGTTGCAAGTCCCTTCAACTATTGTAGCTTACAAGAGTGTTGTGCAACTGGACCCAGTACAGTCGCTTTATTTACTCAAGAATCGGACAGTGACTATATATTTAATATTGATCAAGTTCAATCAAACTGAAGTTGCCATTTTGGTAACTTGACTATGGTGGTCAAACTTGCATGATGGAAGAATGATAGAATGTGCAGGTAAATTCTTCTTTGTCGTTTGTCGACTAAGTATTACAGTGGATGCCATTATAATTTTGATTGTATTGAACCACTGCAAAACATTTTATGTAATTTGCTCTCTCTCCTATCTCTCTCTCTCTTGCAAAACCATTTATTGAGGATTTATTGAAAGGACGATGTAAACATGGTAAATGCCAATAGAGATTATAGTGAACTCGGATGCTCATACTTTGCCCTACATTATGCACAGTGACTTAATTGGAGAATAACCCACGAGATACGAGTGATTACGGAAAATATGTCCCAAGTGAAATTAATGTTCACAGCTAGAACATTAAACTTTGTACATTAATTTCACCAGGGACATATTTTCCGTAACCACTCAGTTATTCTAATTATTCAATGTAATCATTTTAATGTAATAAACCATTGAAACAAACAACTTTATCGAGAGGGCGAACTAGCAGTCGAAAACAAACACAAACAAAAGTAATCAACACTGTTGATTATGGAATCTTTATTACACAGTAGATATCCACCACATATATTGAATAATGTACTATGTTGGTTGGTTGGTTGATTTGGGGTTTAAATCCACTTTCAAGATTTGTTCACTCACATGGCTTGCATGTATATGTACTGCTTGTACTAGTCTGGATTTCCACCATTTTTAAAAAAATAGTGCTAGCTCACTTGGAGGTATATAATGCTGCAGATAGAACATGAATATCCCACCCAGACACAGTATGCCGACCAGTCCTTGCTTTACCCCTTTAATGCTGAGTGCCAAGCAGGGAAACAACAAGTCCCATCTTTTAACCCGCGACCTTCCGCACTGCGAGCCGATGATCTAACCATTATGCCACGGAGCCGGCAATGTACTGTGTAAAACGAACTACAGGTCACAGTTGTTTAAGTCTTTGTTAGACTTTGATTATTTATTCCATGCCTGATGTACATGAGTGACCTTCAACCTGTGACCCGGATGTACATATATATTGCTACAACAGTCACGTGTACTTGTAATATATCTACTTGGGTACAGTCACATTGAAAAGGTGATGCAACCATCTAAATACTACTACAAACAGTAGATATCAATCTCATATGAGGTTTCCCGAGATTGCGCAGGATTAGATAGCCAACTTACGTAACCAGTCGGGCTTGTAACAAAAACAGAATCTAAGATAACAGAGCATGCATATTTGCTTGGAATATCACGATCATAAATGTCTGTTACATTTGATCCAAATCCCATCGTTTGCTAAATGTTTATTCATGATTCGTTAATGCATGACGACACTGGTACAATTAGCCTTGGCATCCATCATGTCAATACAAATGCAGGTCATACCGACAACACAACTCACAACAAACAAAACGGCCATGACACATTAGCTGCGTGAAACAGAACATGAAAATAGGCAAATACAAAGGAGACATGTATTGAACACACACAATGAAATACCTCTTGAAAAAACTGAACTGTCCCCTCAACTCCTACTGTGCCCTTTAATACGCAAACTGCTTTAATAGACATCTTAGCACGTGAAAATATGACCGGCGAATGATGATCACAGCAACGAACGAGAGCGTGCGCAAATGCGTAGAGTAGCCTCCCTTAGACAGCTGAAACGTGACTGGCATTTTATCAGTTAGGCCGCTTGTATTTTTTCTTGTGTTTAACATTCTGTCTTAAACATGCGAACCAATGCCACAACTCCCTTTAAGTAATTGTCCAAGGTAGAAACTAGAATATATTTTAAAAGATGTAAATGAAAAATTAAATATGAAATATTATATTGACAGTTATAGACGCTAGCTGATTCCTTTAGTATTAGGTAGTTTCAGATACAAATTCATTTGGTGAAACTGTTTTATATATGGATATATTTTCAATTATATATATACGAAAGCGCATATAATATAAATCGATTTATATTATATGCGCTTTCAAGATGCAACTGATGTCACTCATGAATAGTATGCCTATCGAGCCTTCCATGTGTCGTGTGCACACTCCCCGCAATTTATTTTTTTGGCTCGACAGAGATTAAGAAACCTTTTTATTTTTATTTTGTGTACCTCATAGGTCTACTCAACAAAGGTTTCATAAACTCGGGGCCGAATTCCATTGACAGGTGGGGCTAACTGAACAGAATAACCTTTCGCATTTACTCAGATACGACCATGCAGTCACTACTATACCCCCTTAATATTGATCGCCAAGCAGGGGAAGAATAAATATACCTACCTTCATTAAAACCGTACGCGGCCAAGGTTCGAACCAACGATCGATGTATTTTTCGGGCCGACGCCATTATATTGCCAATTTGCCACGGAGGCTGTTTACTGCTGTTTACTGCTGTTTACTGCTGGCATATACTCGCAGTATAAGAGAACCAGAAACCAGTTTTTGATATAGTGTGGTTCCCGGTCACATCTCCGCTATCCTTGAGACAGGTGACCAGTCTACACAGAGGCTATTATGACGTCATACTTAATACATTTCCAAAGATGTCAAGACGTGACATCACTATGAAACCTCCAGGAACCGTTCTTATATTCACAAGATGAAATGAGTGTTAAAGTACCTTACAGGAAAAGGGATTTCTTGGCCCCTTCCAAGACCCTTCAAGAATGGAAAGAAAAACTCGGGCCAATGTACTTCAATGCCAAATTAATAGAGTGCCCACAAAATGCGGTGGAACTTGGGAAACTGCTACAGAAATGGGAGTACCTAGATAAACAGAAGTTCAAGAGGCTTTCAGAAACGTCGAGGCAACAAAGATATATACGAAGAATATTGTCGTCCAGGTTTGCTTTCATTCACAGCAAAAAAAGAACCGTTTATGTGTCCTGTTAAGTATCCTGACCAGAGATTACGAAACTTTTTGAGTACGATTTCATGCTGAGTTTAAACTTTATATGGCGATTGTAGTGAACAAAACTTAAGTTGAGCATGAAATCGTATTCAAGAAAGTTTCGTAATCTCGGGGCTAGGACAACCGAGGTGAACGTGTCGCGTCAGGATCATGTCTGATTCTGTTAGGATCCTGGAACAGGACACTCAACTATTTTTGCTGTGCTTATGAATCCTTTTGACTTTAAGCACATCCCGATAGCACAATATACTAAACTATTTTTGAAGAATGTCTCTTTGTAGCCTACTAATCTAAGCGATGAGCGATCGAAGACGCATCATTTAATTGAATCACAAACTCAACGAAAACGATGCGGTCTGAATTTAGCCTACGATAACGTTCCTGCCTTCATATTATATGATTTGTTATGATGTCATGTTGTTATAGCTATATAGCTAATATGACTGCACATTTGCAGCGCCTCAATAAATGACACAGATGAAAGATGTTTTAGAAAATATAATGACATTACTTATTCTGTCGTTGGACAAATCAAATTAATGGTCACGATGGAGAGTGTTATTATGGTCTAAAATTAATCTGAACAAGCTGAACAATACAGCGACTGGTCAATCAACTTATCCTGGAAATCTCCTAAATCCTATTCAGGCTAGACCTAATTTGTTCTTCATCCGACAGACGGCAATCGGAGACACCGTCTGAAAGCTTAGCGATTGTGAATACTGGTATTTCAGCAGGTAGATGGTTAACTGTGCAGTAAATTAACATATCCGGCCTACTATATAAATAAATGTATTTGTAATTATTTTGATTTTGGGTTTACGGTATACAATCGCAGAAATCGATGCGGTTGGCAATATGAATACAGAACAGAGTGGATGGACAGTACCAATCCGCGCCTTACGTTAAGTCAACCAAATATATATATATATATATAATTTCTCGCAAATCCTATAATTGACATGCTCGTGGGAATTAAATTACGCGCATTTGCCACAACCCCAAAAAGGGGGAAAAAAAGATTCACTCACATAATGAACAAAAGTACTACTATAACGTGCTCACCGGCGATTACGAACGCAACTAGTTGTAAAGACC